>BPLR01004051.1:0-115522 GCA_021605095.1 Caerostris extrusa | reverse complement strand
TTATTTAAATTAATGGATAGTACATCTGATTAACCAATTAATTAATTGATAAACAATAAATCCCTAAAACTCGAAGAAATGTTCAGAAGCATGGGAAAAAAACTATTCATACCAAAGGTGTTGAAGACATTTGAATTTAATTAAGGTCATTAATTAATTTATATTTAAAGCATTAGGTAGTTACAGTTACAATGAATTATCATAAGAAAAAAATGAACCACAGATATACGTGACTTTTTTGTTAATAATTCAAACAAAAATACACATTTGTCCTGGTATATTCTGTAGGAACTTCTTTTTTTTGTGTATAGTCTCAATAATTCAAAAAAGGCAATAAAACTACTTTTCTCTTGCAAAGCTTGGGATTTTTTTCTGTCAACACATGGGCATTTATTTGATAAATTAGTTGACTTTAAATTCGTTTCTCACGGTTAATTTATTTTGTCCTTGGAATTTTTTTTTTCATTAGATGGCACTTTTCAACAAAAAAGCTTCTATACTTTTTTTTTTTAGAGAGTTTTTTCACTACTTAATGAAATTTTTTTTTTTTTACTTTTCTCTTTTTGATTCCAAGATTTTAATTTTTATTGGATTCGTTTTTCTTCGTCGATTGTTTTGTAAGAGGTATATTTAGAAAATATATTGTGGTATTCAGAATAAAGACAATCTTCAGTAATATACAATTTATTTTTTTAACTCTTTATAATGAATGATGGAAAAAGTTAGTCTTGCATTTTAAATAATATATACAATTTTGGTGGATAATTAAATTAAAAGTAGACAAATAATAAGTTTTACCGTATAAGATAATAACATTGATATAAATTAAAAATTAACCGTAAATAATGAGATAAATACATATTGTATGTATTTTGTAATTTATTCAAGACATGGTGAAATTGTTTTTTAATGCAGAAAAATGAAAGATATAAGGAATTGCAAAGAATTTATTAATGCTCATTTTATTTCTTCTTCATTGGCCAACAGCCTCATGGAGGGCCAAGGCTGTCTGCCTCGTTTGTAAATGTTTTTTACAGCGTATGGCTGTCAGGTCTACTCTCTGTTCCTGGCGGCATGCCATGGATGTTGTGGTTCGGAATCCACTTTAAACCGTAGGTTCTAGTCTCATATGATTGTAAGAGCATTACGGGAGCCCTGCCAGACTTCTCTCACCAACATCATTCCCAAACTGTATAGAGGCAACTCAGCTCTAGGCACAGTGATGTGGTGTAGTAGTAGTAACCCTACGCTCTACTGACATATTAGACCGAGACCTACAGTTCAAAGTGAATTCCGAACCACTACAAACATCCATAACAACTTCGGGATTCGAACTTGAAAACCCGTGGTACCGAGCGCTAGATCGCTAGTCATACTGCCATCGGGCCCCACTCATTTTATTAGGCGTTAGAAAAAACCCATTTATTTTAAATCTGATTAAAGTTATTACAAATTTTTTTTTTTGTAAATATGCAAATAATTGCTTAGTTTTCCTTACTTTTTTTAAAGAATTAATATGCAAATTAAAAATTTTTTCATGATTTTATTTTATTGTAAAATATGATTTTGTTTCTTATCAATACCATAATTACCCAGAAACACGCCACTCTTTCTGTGAATAAACTATTCTTCCCATTAAATTTAGAATCGGGAAACTCAATTTATTCCTTGAAATCTATAATATCTAGAAAACAATTTGCCCTTCTTTTCTTGTATAAAAGAAAATCTCGTGTCCTCATAAATGAAAACTTAATTATAAGTAATTTAAGAAATTTCTTATTATTGAAAGTAAATTAATATCGAATAAACACAAAAGCAAACAAAATTTGTTGACGAAAAACAGTAGTTTGTCGAAAAACACTCAAATAAATGACTTAAATTAGAAACTAGGTACATCGCCAATATCACAAACATACTACACATAAGTGAATAACAGACTAAGACATTCCTGTACTATATCGGGGCAAAATATTACTATATATATATATATATATATATATTTGATATAAAGGATATTTTTGGAGTATATCTTTTGTTAATATATATCAGACGGTAGATAGTAGTGCACATCCCACCAATCCACCGATGTATGATGAAGGAAGGTATTAGTTTTAGAGATAGTAGAATATTAGAAAAAAGGATATTTTTTTATTAATATTCCTCTATGGGTACATCATGCATTCACCAACATTCTATCACTCCACCGATACGTGATGATGGATGGTATGGTCTTCCGCAGAAAGAGCAGGATATTAAAAGGCTATTGTCTTTCGGGATGTTAGGATATTTGAAGACGGATATTATTATCTTTATTTATTAATATACATCGGTGGGTATATAGTGTATACTTCGAACATTCTACGAGTATACTGATTTGTGATGAAGAGAAGCTATTGCTTTTAAGATATCAGAAAAAGTTTATTTTTTATTAATATTAATTGATAGTGCTGCATCATGCATTCACCGACATTCTATCACTCCACCGATATGTGATGACGGTTGATATGGTCTTCTGCAGAAAGAGCACGATATTAAAAGGCTATTGACTTTCGGGATGTTAGGATATTTGAAGAAGGATATTATTATCTTTATTTATTAATATACATCGGTGGTATATAGTGTATACTTCGAACATTCTACGAGTATACTGATTGATGAAGAGAAGCTATTGCCTTTAAGATATCAGAAAAAGTTTATTTTTTATTAATATTAATTGATAGTGCATCATGCATTAACCGACATTCTATCGCTCCACCGATATGTGAGGAAGGAAGGTATGGTCTTCCTGAGAATGGGGCAGGATATTAAAAGGAGGGTATTACCTCCCGAAATGTTAGGGTATTCGAAGAATGATATTATTATAATTTGTTAATATACATCGGTTGGTACATCATGCATGCTACGAACATTCTGCGAGTTCATCGATGTCTGATGGAAGGAGGGTATTGCCTTCCAGGAATAGCAGGATTTTACTTTAACATAAAATATGAGGGAATGTATTGTGAGATTTTTAAAATGAGCCATTAAGCCAAATTATACGCAAGTAAAGCAGGAACTTCGTTTTTATTCAATGAATGAAAATTTTAAAAAAAAGTGTATAAGTTATTAAACGAACAAGAATGGTAAAACCTCTTAAAATGATTGAATTGATAAGGTGAATAACTTTTTTTCCCCGTATTCCTGTACCACTATTTATGAAAATCAGCAATCACACATTAAAAATTCAAGTTAGAACATAAGAAAATTTCATATTATTCTAAAAGTTGTTTATCCTTTAACTTGTCTAAACGATGACATTACTTTTTGGTCAAAAAATGATTGAATGTAAGAATATGAAAAGGAAAAAAATGCATAACTTTTTTTTTTTTTGGAAAAATAAACTAAAATAACATACAAAGAAGGAGGAAAAAAAAAAAAGAAATTGACAAGAGGACGATCTTTTATTGAATAATGGAAAGCTTGGAAGAAAATAATGAAGAAATATATTCCTGCACGCTTTCAGTTTAGATCCATATTACTTTTAGCCAGCATCATTTTTCTTTTGACGTATCACAAAGAAAAGAGGGAAAAAAAGGGAACATTTTGAAATAGCAATTCTATATTTAGGAACCAAAATCAGACCTCGGCCACATGGCATTTTCTTGAACCCTATTTTGTCATTCTTCATCAGACTCTCTCCAGGGGGAAAAACAGGTTGAAAAGAAGACGAAAATAACATAAAAATCCCTTTGCTGCTCATTTTGTGCTCAATCGCGAAATTCTTCCTTTATTTCCCATATCCGACCTAGTGGTTGTATTAAACGTGACAAAGCCTAGAGTGACACTGAAGTAGTAGAGAACTTAAAATTGGAATTTCGTTTTCTATTTTTTTTCTGAGTTTAAAAAAGAATCTTCGGAAAAAAATATACATCGAGTACCGCTGAGCATGTGTTCCACTTCTAATGATTGATGCAAAGCCTTTAGGAACCAGAAAAAAAAAAAGAGTCTTGACAATTTTTTTCGTGTGAAAAAAGAAAAGAGAATATGCGACAGAGGATGAACTTAACGTTACGCATAAAAAAAGATTTCTCCAACTTATTTTTTCATTCTTTGATGTAGAATCTTGAAATGGGCGTAATTTGGAATTGTGTCTGGACAGAGGAAAGCAATGAATTCTTATTGAAAGTTAGACGTTCTACAATTCTAAAACGTATTGCATTTTCCGTCTCTAATTTTTTTCTGTATCCTTTGTGACTGAGTTACTGGTGGGCACATAATAGTTAAGAATTCAAAAGTTGAACAATTCTTTGCAGTGGAAGAATTTATTTGTTGAACTGCAATTTATTGTAGTTGCTATAGACAGATGGTTGATAGAGCATGAAGAACTATTTGTCAAAAGAAAGTATCAAAGAAATGTTTTGACAAACGATAGATATGTACTTATGTATTTAGGTCATAACAGTTTATTATCAAAAGAAACAACTTGATTATTTTTCAATTTTGTAAAGATATTTTTTTTAACTGCTTTTTAAAAATTTTTGTTTTATTTAAAATTAGTTTTTGGTGCTTTTAAACACTTTTTTTAAAATCGTTTTATAATTATTAACGCGTTACTGTTCAATTTCATGTTTTTTAACACTGAAGTGATGTAGTACAAAATACAGCAGAAAACAATAATTTTAATATTATTTTATCAACATTTAAAATTTGGGATTTTATAAAAATATCATCACTTTAATTTTTTGTCAGTGAGGTGGCATTTTCTTTATTGGCATGTGGCTAATGATAACATGTAATTTTTATGACGGAAAATATCATATCTCTGATTCAACATTATTTAACAAGTATCACTTACAGAGGGTTACAAAAATAATTTCCAGTATTTATTAGTTATGATTACATTCCAACCTGACAGTCAAATTTAGTCCTATTTAGACCCAGATAGTCTTCTTAGATTTACGATATGAATTATACAAGAAAAAATTTCGATATCCAATTTTGCAACCATCAAACGATCATATCATAGGCATATTGATATTCGACAAGCATGTTGAATTTTGCTAGGCATACGATTTTTGATGTCTACATTGGCGGATAGAATATTAGGTTATAAAAAGCAGAAAGTCTATTCGTCAAGTCATTAGAAACTGTCTTCTATGCAAAAGATTTTTGAATCAGATTTTCCATACTTCCCTTTAAATCTATTAATGTTCCACTCCATGAAGATCGAATAAGAGAAACTGAAATATTAGATTGTATAGATCAGTTGGTATAGATCTTATATATATTATATTATAATAATATAATTATAAATATTATATTAGTTAGTATAGATCTATGTGGACCATTGTTTTTGAAAGACAGAAAAATTTTGGATTGCCTTATTTACTCGTGCAATTTTCATGCTGTTCAATTTATTTTGTAAGTTTTATTCTACAGATATCTTCATATAAACTTTAAGCAGTTGTAAAAAAATATGATATTGACAAGGAGAAATTTTTTCTATTGAGAAATGAAAGATGGGCAGAGAATAGTAAATTTAATTCTTCAGTTCATTTAATTCTTTAATTCTTCAACTTCATTTTTCTTATTTTACATCAAAATTAACAAATTTTTTTTGTAATCGGTACAGCGTGTCGTAATTGTTCTAAAATAAACTCTTTGGTGTTTATCAAAATAAGAACTAATTTAATAATTAACTGTTTTTACTTTAACCGGTGCATACTGTAAGATTTTTGCAGAAAATAAATAAATTTTATAAAAAGAAACATAATGAAAATTTATTAAAAGGTGAGCAAATTATTAAATGAACAAGAATGATAAAATCTATTAAAATGATTGAATTGATCAGGTGAACTTTTTTTGTCGTATTCTTGTACCTCTATTTATGAAAATCAACAATCAGACCTTAAAGATTCAAGTTAGAACATAAGGAAATTTCATATTATTCTAAAATTTTTTTATCCTTTAACTTGCCTAATCTATGACATTACTTTTGGCCAAAAAATGATTGAATGTAAAAATATTAAAAGGAGAAAACTGCATTTTTTTTTTTTTGAAAAATTAACCTAAAGAACATACAAAGCAGGAGGAAAAAAAAAGAAATTAACAAGTGGACGATCTTTTATTGAATAATGGAAGACTTGGAAGAAAATAACGAAGAAATATATTCCTGCACGCTTTCAGTTTAGATCCACATTACTTTTAGCCAGCATCATTTTTCTTTTGACATATCACAAAGAAAAGGGAAGAAAAAAAGGAACATTTTAAAAAGCAATTCTATATTTAGGAACCAAAAGGGAGACCTCGGCCACATGGCATTTTTTGAACCCTGTTTTTGCCATTCTTCATCAGATTCTCTCCAGGGGAAAACAGGTTGAAAAGAAGACGAAAGTAACATAAAATCCCTTCGCTGCACATTTTTGTGACCAATCGCGAAATTCTTACTTTTTTTCCCGCCTATCCTTTCTAGTGGTTGTATTAGACGTGACAAAGCCTAGAGTCACACTGAAGCCGCAGAGAACTTAAAATTGGAATTACGTTTTCTATTTTTTTCTGAGTTTAAAAAAGAATTCTGGAAAAAATATACATCGAGTACCGTTGAGCACGTGTTCCACTTCTAATGATTGATGCAAAGCCTTTAGGAACCAGAAAAAAAAGTCTTGACAATTTTTTTCGTGTGAAAAGAAAAGAAAATATGTGACAGAGGATGAACTTAACGTTACGCATAAAAAGATTTCTCCAACTTATTTTTTTTTTCATTCTTTGATGTAGAATCTTTGAAATGGGCGTAATTTGGAATTGTGTCTGATAGAAGAAAGCAATGAATTCTTATTGAAAGTTAGACGTTCTACAATTCTAAAACGTATTGCATTTTCCGTCTCTAATTTTTTCTGTATCCTTTGTGACTGAGTTACTGGTGGGCACATAATAGTTAAGCATTCAAAAGTTGAACAATTCTTTGCCGTGGAAGAATTTATTTGTTGAACTGCGATTTATTGTAGTTGCTATAGAGATGCTGTCGATGGTTGATAGAGCATGAAGAGCTTTTGTCAAAAGAAAGCATCAAAGAAATGTTTTGACAAATGATATGTACTTATGTATTTAGGTCATAACAATTGACCATCAAAAGAAGCAACTCTGATTATTTTGGTAGTTTGTAAAGATAATTTTTTGAACTACTTTTAAAAATTTTTTGTTTTATTTAAAATTAGTTTTTTATGCGTTTAAACACTATTTGTTTAAAATTGTTTTATTATTATTAAAACTTTACTGCTCAGTTTCATGTTTTTTAACACTGTAGTCATGTAGTACAAAAATACAGCTGAAAACAGTATAATTTTAATATTTTATCAATACTTAAAATTTGGGATTGAGTGAGGTGGCATTTGTTTTATTGGTATGTGGCTAATGATAACATCTAATTTTTATCACAGAAAATATCACATCACTGATTCAACGTTATTTAACAAGTATCAATGACAGAGGGTCACAAAAATAATTGTAACAATTGCAGTATTTATTAGTTATGCTAACATTCCAACCTGACAGTCAAATTTTATGCGCAGAATTTGTGAGACAATCTCACTGATTCTGCTCGTCTTTCAAAACACTTACAGATACCCATATGAACCAAGCTAACAATCTGAATCGAAACATAGCTCTTTTGCAAGTTAACAATGCCTTTTATTCTATTTAAAACTTAACAACGTCTATAACAATTTCTATTCGATAGTTGACAAAGCTTGAAGAGCTTTTTTTCAAAGAATGTACCAAAGAAATGTTTTGATAAACTATAGATATGCACTTATGTATTTAGGTCATAACAGTTTTCTATCTAATGAAAAACTGTGATTATTTTGCAATTTCAAAAGATAATTGTTTTTTGAAAAACATTTCAAAAATTATGAAATTTTTTTCTAAATAGTTTATTTGCTTAAAGAGTTTTTTTTTTATTTAAAATCTGTTTTTTATGCTTTTAAATGCTTTTTGTTTAAAGTAGTTTTATCAGTATTAAAAATTTACTGTTCCAGTTTTCATTTATTTTTTAACAATGAAATCATGCTGTACATAAATCATGTAGAAAAAGAGTACATGTTTCTCTCTACATTTCTATACCTCGATTTATGAAATTCAGCAATCAGATCTTAAAGATTCAAGTTAGAACATCATTATTCTAATTTCCCATTATTCTAACTTGCCTAATCTATGATACTACTTTTGGTCGAAAAATGATTGAATGCAAGAATATTAAAACGAAAAAATGCAGGATATTTTTTAAAAAATAAACCTAAAAGAACATACAAAGAAGGAAGAAAAAAAAAAAGAAGAAATTGACAAGGGACAATCTTTTTATTGAATAATGGAAGACTTCAAGGAAAATAACGAAGAAATATATTCCTGCACACTTTCAGTTTAGATCCACATTACTTTTAGCCAGCATCATTTTCTTTTGACATATCACAAAGAAAAGGGGAACATTTTGAAAAAGCAATTTTATATTTAGGAACCAAAAATCAAACCTCGGCCACATGGCATTTTCTTGAACCCCGTTTTGCCATTCTTTATCAGATTCTCTCAGGGGAAAAACAGGTTGAAAAAGAAGATGAAAATAACATAAAAATCCCTTCGCTGCACATTTTTGTGTTCAATCGCGAAAATTCTTAACTTTTTTTTATCCCCTATCCGTCCTAGTGGTTGTATTAAACGTGACAAAGCCTAGAGTCACACTGACGTTGTAGAGAACTTAAAATTGGAATTTCGTTTTCCATTTTTTATTCTGAGACTTTAAAAAATTCTCGAAAAATATACATCGAGTACCGCTGAGCAACTCCACTTCTAATGATTGGTATAAAGCCTTTAGGAACGAAAAAAGAGTCTTAACAATTTTTTTGTGTCAAAAAGTAAAAGAGAATAGGCGACAGAGGATGAACTTAACGTTACGCATAAAAGATTTCTCCAACTTATTTTTTTCATTCTTTGATGTAGAATCTTTGAAATGGGCGTAATTTGGAATGTGTCTGACTGAGGAAAGCAATGAATTCTTATTGAAAGTTAGACGTTCTACAATTCTAAAACGTATTGCATTTTCCGTCTTTTAATTCTTTCTGTATCCTTTGTGACCGAGTTACTGGTGGGCACATAATAGTTAAGCATTGAAAAGTTGAACAATTCTTTGACGTGGAAGAATTTATTTGTTGAACTGCGATATATTGTAGTTGCTATAGTTGACGGTAGACCATGAAGAGCTATTTGTCAAAAGAATCTATCAAAGAAATGCTTTGACAAACCATAGATATGTACTTATGTATTTAGGTCATAACAATTTCCTGTCAAAAGAAACAACTCTGATTATTTTGAAAAGATATGTTTTTTTTAACAACTTTTTATAAAGTTTGAAATTGTTTTTGATAAAAAAAAAAAGTTCCTTTCTTTAAAGAATTTTTGATTTGTTTTAAAATCAGTTTTTTATACATTTAAATACTTTTGTTTAAAATAGTTTTATCAGTATTAAAAATTTACTGAACAGCTTTTCATTTATTTTTTAACACTGAAATCATGTAGTACATAAATCATGTAGACATCAGAAAACAGTACAGGTTTTTAGTGCATTTCTGTATATCGATTTATGAAAATCAGCAATCAGAACTTAAGGCTTCCGATTAGAGCATAAGAAGATTTCATATTTTTCAAAAAGCTGTTTATCCTTTGAATTACCTAATCTATGACATTACTTTTGGTAAAAAATGATTGAATGCAAGAGTATTAAGAGGAAAAAGAAATGAATTTATTTTGCAAAAATAAACTTAAAGAACATACAAAGAAGAAAAAAAAAAAAAGGAAGAAATTGACAAAAGGGCGATATTTTATCGAATAATGGAAGACTTGGAAGAAAATAACGAAGAAATATATTCCTGCTTGCTTTCAGTTAAAATCCACATTATTTTTAGCCAGCATCATTTTTCTTTTGACATATCACAAAGAAAATGGGAAGAAAAAAAATGGAATATTTTGGAAAAAGCAATTCTATATTTAGGAACCAAAATCAGACCTCGGCCACATGCCATTTTCCTGAACCCTGTTTTGGCATTCTTCATCAGATTCTCTCCAGGGAAAACAGGTTGAAAAGAAGGCGGAAAATAACATAAAAATCCCTTCGATGCACATTTTTGTGTTCAATCGCGAAATTCTTCCTTTTTCCCCGCCCTATCCGTCCTAGTGGTTGTATTAAACGTGACAAAGCCTAGAGTCACACTGAAGTCGTAGAGACTTAAAATTGGAATTTCGTTTTCCGTTTTTTTTCTGACTTTTAAAAAAAAATTTCTCGAAAAAAATATACATCGATACCGTTGAGCATGTGTTCCACTTCTCATGATTGATGCAAAGCCTTTAGGAACCAGAAAAAAAAGTCTGACAATTTTTTTTTTGTCAAAAATAAAAGAGAATAGGCGACAGAGGATGAACTTAACGTTACGCATAAAAAAGATTTCACCAACTTATTTTTTTTCATTCTTTGATGTAGAATCTTTGAAATGGGCGTAATTTGGAATTGCGTCTGACAGAGGAAAGCAATGAATTCTTATTGAAAGTTAGACGTTGCAATTCTAAAACGTATTGCATTTTTCCGTCTCTAATTTTTTTCTGTATCCTTTGTGACCGAGTTACTGGTGGGCACATAATAGTTAAGCATTCAAAGTTGAACAATTCTTTTCCGAGAAAGAATTTATTTGTAGAACTGCGATTTGTTGTAGTTGCTATAGAGATGCTATCTATGGTTGATAAGGCATGAAGAGCTATTTGTCAAAAGAAAGTATCAAGAAAATGTTTTGACAAACGATAGATATGTACTTATATATTTAGGTCATAACAATTTCCTATCTAAAGAAACAACTCTGGATTATTTTGAAATTTTGAAACGATAATTGTTTTCTGAACTAGTGCTTTTTGTAGATTATGAAAAAGTTTCTTTCAAGAATTTTTTTATTTAAAATAAGTTTTGTTTGCTTTTAAACGCTTTTTGTTTAAAATCGTTTTGTCAGTATTAAAAATTCACTTTTCTGTACTTCTATTTAAGAAAATCGGCAATCAGAATTTGAGGCTTCCAATTACAACATAAGGATTCCAATTACACCATAAAAATTTTTGTTTTATTTAAAATGAATTTTTTATGCAATACTTTGTTTAAAATCGCTTTATTAGTATTCAAAATTTACTGTTGAATTCCATTTTTTAACACTGAAATCATTAAGTAATAATAGTAAAAAATACATGATACTTAAATATGTAATTTGTATGTTTAATAGAACCATTTGAAGAAACAAAAAAATTAAGAACGTTCTCAATTTTTTGACATTTAGTCAGTCATTAAAAATTAGTACTAAGCACAGATTGGGATATTAAAAGAGGCTGTTTCTGTTTTAGATTTATGATATTTTTGTAAGGAAAAAAGTATCAACATGCTATTTTGTATTACTTTGATTATTATAACTACATAAAATTTTTTTATTAAACTGCTTTTTAAGATAAGAAGCGTTTTATTGCTGATTTAAATAATTGTAAGTGTAACACATATAGATTTCATAAAACAAAGGCTTTTAATATTTAAGTCTTTCGAAATTTTTGGTCGTTTTTTACCAATCATGTACAAATTAGATCTGGTTTTATTTAACAACAAAAATATAAGATTAAAAAAATTAACACTTTATTTATAAATAACATGATCTTAATTTATTTCCATGACAATTAAATTGTTTTTAAGATAAGATGTGTTTTTATAGATGATTAAGTTATTGTAAGAGTAACACAAATATATTTAGTAAACAAAGGTGTTTAATATTTAAGTCCTTCGTAATTGCTGGATCGTTTTTTATCAATCTTGTGTAAATTAGATCTGCTTTATTTAACAATAAAAATACAAGGTTAACAATAATATGATCTTTTTAATTTCCATGGCAATGCACTTCAAAATGTTTTTTAATAAATATAATCTGAAAGTTCGTAGTCTTTTCCATGAGGATTCCAAAAGCTCTTCTAGAAGACTTGCTTCGTAGGAAGTTTAATAGATTTTGGTTTTGGTTTTTCATAGCTATCGGTTTGAAACCTAAAAGCCTTAGCTGTATCTGTAAATAAGAACATAATAAGATCCTGTTTATTACATAAATACAGGTACAAAAATCACCAAGTGCTGCTGAGGCCTGCTGAAAATTAGCCATAGCATTCGGTGACTATAGGGTTACAACGAAATTTGATATTCTTTTTCTCTTTGTATCTCTGGAAGATACACAAAAGATCAGTAGTTTCAGCAATCATGAAAGATGACGATTTGAAAAAATACTTTTGAAGAGATTCCTTAAAATAAATTATAGGCATCTGATAAAACCATTTGTAATCACTTTTACAAACTGGGAAAGACGAATGGGTTCCCCTTAAATTTAGAAAATGCCAATAATATTCAAATTTTATCTCCTATTTAGTATGTCTTCATTGCCGAAAAATGACTCTGGATTACGTAGTGATGGTTAAGGAAATATAAATTCATTTAACCAGCCATAAGGTTGTAGTAGAAATATTTGATACCTTTGGTTTTTTACTTATAATTTAATTGAAATCCTCAAATATGCTTTTATAAATATTTTTAAAATAAAAAAAAAAAAATCACAGAAAAATGACGTAAAAATTGTAAAGAATTCTGTTCTTACAGTAATGCTAGATTTTTACAAAATGCCGTGTTATTTGTAATCAATTGGTTAATTTAAGAAATCATTCTATGCTTAAATGCTATTAAAAAAAAAATTATATAAAAAAGACATATATTAAATCCAAATATTAAAAAATATAAAATGAAAAAAAACAAAAGGGAAAAAAATGTAATAAAATCTAAATATTAGGTATTACGTGCAGTTTGTTTGCTATAAAAAATTATAATTCATAATTATTTAAAAGATTATATTTTTTTCACAAAATTTGTTTTCGTAACATAAAATAAAACAATGAATTATTATAAAATATTATTTGAACATCAGATTTCTCAATTAATACTATATTGTTTTAGTTCAATAATATATTGTGCGCATTTTGTATATTTAATAATTACTGAAGGATTGAGAATGATTGCATTTTGTATTTGATATTATACTTTCAATAATAAATCTAGCATAATTTATGTTGTCCCATACTTGTCAGGTTTCTTGAGTCAAATAGCGATAAACTAATTGCAATTGCTAGGGTAAACAATCAATTCACTAAATAAAGTAAAATATATCATACATATAATCAATTATATTTTAAATAAAACATTATTGTACTTAAGTATACATTATGCTGCACGAAAATTCTTTTAATATTAAAAAAATCAATCTTTTGACTATCCACATTCTTTCGTCATATAATATTTTAAGAAAATTATTCCCATACAAAACGCTTTCTTCCATCCTATATTTCTTTCCGAGAAAATTATTACTTCTTTAAAAGAAAGCGAAATTAAAACTAAGAAAAAAAGCATTCGCACACGAGAAGAATCTTCTTAGAACAAAGATAAAAATCTCTTTACTCCGAAAGCAATAGGAAAAAGAAAAGCGTTTTTAGTTGTAACCGTTTTAACTGATTTCCAGGTTATGCGAACTGGACTAGATATCACTCACCTTTACCTTAAGAATTTAAGATTCCTTTGCGGAAGCTTGCGTTAGCTTAATGAAGTTATTTAAATGCATAGCCTCTTCGCTGCCCTGTTGATGCCTTGCAGCTTTGAAAGAACTGAATCTTCCAAAAGTCCCAACTCTTCGCAAGTTATAATTAATATTTTAGGTTTTAACGATTTTCAGAAATGTGGAGTATTTTTTTTTGCTTTGGAGAAAATGTCTTGAATAAATCAAAATGAAATTTTATTTTGAGGTGTTGTTCTTATGACAGTTTTTTATTAATTAATTTATTTATTAATAATAATCAATATCTATTTTGATTTTTAAAACTATTCATTAATACTACTACTCAGTAGTGTGGAAGGCAGTTGAATCTGAATTATTTTTTAAAGGATTGAATAAATTATTTTTAAAATGATATATATGGTTAACGATAATTTGGTTATTACAGTAATGCTAGACATTTTTGACAAAATACTGTGTTGTCTTTTAATCAATTTAGCTTAAGAAAATTGATTAAAGACAACACAAAAATTATTAAAAAAAAACGATTTATGATTATGTGCAGTTTGTTTGTTATGAATAACTACAATTCATTGAATAATGAATTATTATTATAAATTATTATTTGAACATCTGATTTCCCAATTAATACATTTTTTTAGTTCAATAATATATAATGTGCATTGTATATATTTTAAATACATTACTAAAGAATTTAGCATAATTGATGTTGTCACATATTGTCAGGTTTTTAGTCAAACATTGATAAATTATTTAGGGCAGAAAATGATCAACTACTAAAATAAATTCGCATTTCATTAAATAAAGTAAAATATATTACATATAATCAGTTATATTTTAAGTAAAAATGACTGTATGTATAAATTATACTGAACCATAAATTATTTTTAATATTTAAAAAAAAATCAATCTTTTGACAATCCACATTCTTTCGCCATATAATATTTTAAGAAAATTATTTCCTTATACAAAAACGCTTTCTTCCATCCTATATTTCTTTCCGGAAAAATTATTACTTCTTTAAAAGAAAGCGAAATTAAAACCAAGAAAAAAGACACTCGCACACGAGAAGAATCTTCTTAGAAGAGAAGAAGGAGAACAAAGATAAAAATCTCTTTACTCCGAAAGCAATAAGAAAAAGAAAAGCGTTTTTAGCTGTAACCGTTTTAACTGATTTCCAGGTTATGAACTGGACTGGATATCACTCACCTTTACCTTAAGAATTTAAGATTCTTTGCGGAAGCTTGCGTTAGCTTAATGAAGTTATTTAAATGCATAGCCTCTTCGCTGTCCTGTTGATGCCTTGCAGCTTCGGAAAAGAACTGAATCTTCCAAAAGTCCCAACTCCTTCGCGAGTTATAATTAATATTTTAGGTTTTAATGATTTTCAAAAATGTGGAGTGTTTTTTTTTTTTTTGCTTTGGAGAAAATCTTGAATTCGATGAAACTTTATTTTGAGAGACAATGTTCTTACGTTTATTGGATATTTTATTATAATAATAGAATATGTAATATGCATATATATTGATTTTTAAAATGTACTTATTAATAGTATTTCTCAGTAGTATGTAAAGGTTTTAAATCTATTTTAAATCAATGAATTAATGATTAGATTAAATTTGCATAAATTTTTATTAAAATAACGATGAATATATTATTAACGTTAATAATAAAATAACGATGAATATGTTATTAACGACGATTAAAATAAAATAACGATGATTATGATTATGTTATTTAAATAAATGCAATTTGGAAAAAGAACTGAATCTTCCAGAAGGCCCAACTCTTTCGTGAGTTATAATTAATATTTTAGGTTTTTACGATTTACAGAAATGGGAGCATTTTTTTTTCTTTGGAGAAAATGTCTTGAATAAATCGAAAATGAAACTTTATTTTGAGGTGTTGTTCTTTTGACAGTTTAGTTATCAGTGATAAGGATTTATTGGTATATTAATAATAATCCATTTCTATTTTGTTTTTTAAAACTACTTATTAATGGTATCATTAATAGTATATTCTCAGTAGAGTGAATGGAGTTGAATCTATGAATTATGCATTAAATGATTGCATAAATTATTTTTAAAATAAAGATGAATATGGTATTAGCGGTAATAATAAAATAACGATGAATACGTTATTAACATTAATTATAAAATAACCGTAAATATGTTATTAAATAAATGCATCTTTCATAAATAAATACATTAAAATAAATGCATCTTTCATAAATTACATTAAAATAAATGAATCATGAAGAGAAATGAATCATAAAAAAAAAAAAAAAAAAAAATTCAAGAAAGTGAAAAACCTCAATTTGTGAAATCAACTTGAATTCTTCTCAATCAGTTTATTTATCAGTGATAATATATGACATATATTTATCAGTGATAATATATATATAATTTAAATATATATATATTTATAGGGATCTTGAATCTATGGATTATGATTTAAATGATTGCATAAATTATTTTTAAATAATGATAAATATATTAATGATAATCATAACGATGAATATGCTATAAACGATAATTATAAAGTAACGATTAATATGATTATTATCGTTAATAACATATTCATCGTTATTTTATTGTTAACGATAACAATGAAATAACGATGAAAATGTTATTAACGATAATAATACAATAACGATGAATTTGTTATTTAAATAAATGCATCGTTTATAAAAATAATACTGAAATATTTTTGAATGGGTCTCTTTTCTATTAAATTTGTAACATAAAATAGTGGTTGTGAACTCAAAAAAATATATATAAATAAGACGAAATTTGTTTCATTATTGAAAAATAAAACTATTAATTTAATACAGTTATACATATTACAGTTATTGCATACAGTGTAAATGAATTTAGAATGGTGTTTAAAATTATTTTTAAAGTAATTTAATCATTGACATTCAAAAAATGATTTACATTTCATAATTGAAACTATATGGTTCAGCTTATAAAAATTACTTGAAAACTTTGCTCGAATACATGAAAAAGAAAATGGTCTTTATTTTTTCTACAAAAAGCTTTTTGCAATTACGCTGTTTTTACTCATAATTGGAAAATGTTTACAGTTTTTTTTTTACATAAAATTATCGTAAAGGAAATTGCTGTTATTAAAAATGCTATTAAAAAATCTATTATTATAATGTAAATAGTTTAAAAGGAATTTTAGCAATTAATTTTATGTAATTCATCAAATGTTATAACAAAAAAAAAAAAAAGTGATAGTGGGAGTGCAGATTAATATTTAGATTAAAAGTATGAAAAATAATTTAACTGAGGCATTTCCTTAGACATTATTGAAAACTGTTAAAGTTTTGGATCTTTTCAAAAGACTTCTTGTTTTTTAATTTATCATATAGTAAATTAATATATCAAACTGTTCTTAGCCTTTTTAGAATATTTTTATTATATAAATAATATTATTTAGATTAAGCCTAGATTATTTTTAGAAAATAATATAAGCAAAAGAAAATGTAGCACAATTTTTGAAATCTCATTTGAAATCTTCAATGTAATGATTATAAATGATATATATAGTAATAAAAAACGAACAGGCATCCATTTTAAAAGACAAAAATAATAATAAATTACGCGATATTATCAGTTTTCGTTATGTAAGCACTATAAACATTTATTTGGATAATATTTTAAATATTAAGGGAATGAAATATTTTTAATAATGCTAACAACATATCAAGTCTTTATGTTTATATTTTAATATTTATGTGGATTTCTAAACATTTAGTCTTTTTTAACTGTCTTAAAAAATTCTACTTTAAAATATACATTAAATTTGGTGTGAATAATTAAATTCAGACAGTTTTAAATAAAATATCTCTTTTTCTTTAATTTGAACTCCTTGGGACATTAAAATTATTTTTATATATTTTTTATCATTTCTGGTACAAAAAAAAATTCTTACTTAGGTCTTTTATTTATAATGACTTAATTAAAACTTTAACTATAATTATAAAAACTTAGTTAATTCTTTTTCATTTTTTTTTTCTTTAATCAAATTATTAAAATATGATATAAACCACAAAAACAGATTTTTGATAGTCTCTTTTTTGAGAATAGCAACATATTATTTAAATAAAAAAAATAAAAATAAAAAAAATTAAAAATTTTTAAATAAATGCAAGAAATTTGAAAATCATCAATAAAAAGAAATACATTTTCAGTAAATTTAAAATTAAAACTTTTTTTTTTTTTTTGAAAAGCATTTAATATATTTACATGTATGTTAAAAATAAGAATATTTTTCATGAGAAATAATATTTTTGTTGAAGTTTGATGGACCTCGAGGACCATTCATAAATTTCTCGAAAGTCCACTGATGACCATCAGGCCAATTGATGTATAACAACAAAAACAAAATTAGTGTTAATTTTTTTAATTCTTTAGGTATTTTATAAGTGAGATTTTCAATTATAATTTCTTGAAAAAAAATGAAATTTTTATCGAGAGTTAAAAACTAGAGACGTAATTTTATAAATGCATATATTTGGGGAAAAAGTAATCAATGATTAAAAAGGTCAAGTCATTCACTTCCAGCAATTAAAAAATAAAATTGCATAATTAATGCGAAGTCTGTTAATTAGTAAAAAATTTTATTTACTCCGTACTTAAGATTATATTAGTTTCTCAAGGTTTAATGAAGAAAATAACGTTAGATAAAATATATGCATTGATAAAATTTCATTATATAATCAAAGAGAAAATTCATATTTTAAAGTAGCCATAAAAATGTAGGCTTAACTTTAAATAATTATTGCATATTACTACACAAAAATGAAAGAATCATATCGAGTAATTATTTTTAACAGAGCAATTAATTTCTACGAATTCTTTATGCAAATATTTTTATACTTTTATGTGTTCATAAAAAATTTTAATTTTAAAGCATAATAACTTTTAAATCAGTAAATTTATATTTTTACTTGCTTATTCCTCTTTATGATAACGATATTATTAATTTTTTGCATGATCGCTAATTAAAATGGGATTGAATTGCATAATAAGTATTGATCGCTAATTAGAATGGTATTAAAAATTCTAAAAATTCTTATTTTTCATATTAAAATTACTGTAAAAAGTAATATTTGAACATATTATAAAATATAAGTATTATTGTATATGCAGTAGTAAAAAAACAATTTTTGATAATTTTTAAAAATTTTATTTGAAAGCGGAATTAAAGTTCAGTAAAAAAAAATTTGATTTTTTTCTGTAATAATTTCCTAAGAGAAAAGTTACTATAAATATTTACAAGTTAAATCTTTCATCATTTTGATTTCTTATTTAATGTACATAAATATGGCATTTATTTAATAAATTGACTTTAAATTCGTTTCTTAATTTATATATCTTCTTATTATTTATTTGTAAAAATCACATCTGAGATAATTAATAATATTAAAAATATGCGCGACTCGTAGCTCAGTGGTAACGTGGCGCTGATTTCAGCATTACAGCTAAGGTTCAATCCTCTGGCGGCATTGTTGTTAACATTTTCGAAAAAAGACTCACTGGCGTTTTTGGATGTTCAATATCTTGATTCGTTAGTCATGGTGGGAGTTAAAAAAAATACTTAATAAGGTGTATTTGAACCGAAGACTTCAGGACACGAAGCCAAGTCAGACTTATAAAAAGCTACCCCTTTTTATCTTCGCATGGGCGTTGGCTAATTGGCTAACTGTCTACATTTGGATACCACAGACTTCTGTGGTTGCCAATGTGCCATCACGGTTTAAATGGACGTTTGTTAGTGGTTTGGAATTTAAATGACCCATTAAACTCTAATTAGCTCTAATTAGCCTAATATTTTTGAAGTAAAAAAACCAAGCTCCCTTTTCCTCCATCCATGAGTAGACTACTCATTGGGGTGTCCGTCCCGCGCTTGCAGGACACTGAGAATTATTCACAACAACATCTGCGTATATATAAATGAGAACGATTTTTTTCATATTTTTTTCAAAAATATTTAGTATAATCTTATAAACTATTATTTTATTTATAAGCAAAAATTGTAACTTAACTGTTTTTTTTTGTATATGCTAATTTAATAGTTTTTTTTTAAATGATTAAATAATTTATACTTTTAATGTATTTTTCTCTTTTCTTTTCTAAATTAAAAAAAAAAAAAAAAAAACAGATTCAAATTACTTTCAAGAAATACAAAAATTTACAAAAAAGGACGTTTTCTAAGAGCATTTCGTTAATTAATTACTTTTTGTAAAATCTCTTAGAGCTAGAATAAATTAATGACAAACGTCCAAATTTAAATTATTTAAAGGAATGGATAGTATATCTGGATTAACCAATTAATTAATTGATAAACAATGTCCTAAAAACTCAAGAAATGTTCAGAAATATGGAAAAAACTATTCATACCAAAGGTGTTGAAGATATTTGAATTTAATTGAGGTCATTAATTAATTTATATTTAAAGCATTAGGCAGTTACAGTTACATTGAATTAATATCATAAAAAAAAAATGCACCACAAATATACGTGAGTTTTTTTGTTAATAATTCCAAACAAAAATACACATTTGTCCTCGCATATTCCCTGTAGGAATTTTTTTTTTTTGTGTATAGTCTCAATAATTCAAAAAAAAGCAACAAAACTACTTTTCTCTTGCAAAGCTTGGGATTTTTTTTTTTCTGTCAACACATGGGCATTTATTTGATAAATTAGTTGACTTTAAATTCGTTTCTCACGGTTAATTTATTTTGTCCTTTGGAATTTTTTTCATTAGATGGCACTTTTTCAACTAAAAAAAAAAAGCTACATACATTTTTTTTTCTGTGGAGAATTTTTTTTCACTTCTTAATCAAATTTTTTTTTGTACTTTTCTCTTTGATTCAAGATTTTAATTTTTATTGGATGCGTTTCTTTATCGATTGTTTTGTAAGAAATATATTTCGAAATGTATTGTGGTATTCAGAATAAAGACAATCTTTGACAATATATACAATTGATTTTTCACTCTTTATAAAAAATAATGGGAAAAAATAATAGTCGTGTATTTTAAATAACTTAATATACGATTTTAGTGGATAACTTAATTAAAAGTTTCATTTTTTTCAAGTTTTGCCATCAAAAATGTTTTGTAAGACAAATGATAAATTTATATGTAATATAATAAAAATTATATAAAATATTTAAAAACATAAAAAAATATTATATAAATATATTTTATTTTTATAAAATATATACATAAATATTTTAAAGTTAACCATAAATGCAGATATGAGTACATATTGTATGCATTTTATTATTCATTCAAGACATATTGCAATTGTTTTTTGATGTAGAAAAACGTTAATTTCCAGATATGAGTTTATTAATGCTTATTTTATTTATTCTTCTTTGGCGTAGCGGCCTGATGACGCTCTGGCCTTTGGTAACACAGGCTTCAGGTTCGAATCCTGGCTGTAGCATGAATGTTTATTATTGTTTAGTTATCCATGTCCAAATTAATCTTCAATGTCCCAGCAACCCCATTGTGGACCAAATCAATCTGCCTACCGGCAGATTTCCGGACAGGCGATGTTTTTTTATAGTGTAGGACTGCGAGACCTACGCTCTACGGTCATATTAGACCGGGACTGCTTTAAAACGTATTCCGAGCAAATACAAACATCCATGTCACGGCCGGTACTCGAACTGGAAGTACCAATGGTCAGAGAGCTAGTAACTTGGCCTTGAGGCACCGATTATTTTATTAACTGTTAGAAAAAAAAAATCCATTTATTTTAAATGTGATAAATAATGTTACAAAAATTTTTGTAAAAAGAAACAAATAATTACTTAGTTTCCTTATTTTCTTTTATAATAAAAATATAATTTTCAAAATTTCATTTTATTGCAAAATATGATCCTGCTTCTTCTTATAAATGCCCTAATTACCTGGAAACACGCTAGTGTTTCTGTGAATAAACTATTCTTCCCATTAAATTTAGGATGGGGAAACTCAATTTAACCCTTGAAATCCATAATATCTAGAAAACACTTTGTCCTTCTTTCTTTGATAAAATAAAACGTGTGGCCACTAAAATGAAAACTTAATTGTAAGCAATTTAAGAAATTACTTATTATTGAAAGTAAATTAATAACAAATAATCACAAAAAGAAAACGAAATTTGTTGACGAAATCAATAGTTTGTCGAAAAAACACCCAACTAAATTAGCAAATAGTTAGGGAAGACATTTTGAAAATAGAAGGAGAATATTATCTTTTTTCAGCGTGCATAACTAGATACATCGCCTATATCACAAACATACCACATATAAGTGAATAACAGATGGTATTTCTGTATTCCCGAAGAAGATATTAAAAGGAAGATGTTTTTGTTAATATATATCAGTGGATATCCACCGATGATGTGTGATGAAGGAAGGTATTGCTTTTAGAGATAGTTGGATATTAGAAAAAGGAAATTTTTTTTGTTAATATCCATTCAATAATATTCATCTGGCATTCATCAATATTATATCACTGAAGAAGGATAAGGTATTCCGCAGAAGGGAGCAGGATATTAAAAGGAGGGTATTGTCTCTCGGGATATTAGGATATCTGAAAAAAGATGTAATTTGATAATATACATCAGTGAGACATCGTGTCGAACATTCTGTGAGTATACAGATTTGTGATGAAGAGAAGCTATTGATTTTAAGATATCAGAAAAGTATATTATTTTATTAATATTCATCGATTGTACATCATGCATTCACGAACATTCTATTACTTCACCGATGTGTGATGAAGAAGGATACAGGAAAGGATATTAAAAGGAGGGTATGGCCTTCCAAGATGTTAGGATAGTGGAAGAAGGATATTATAATTATTTGTTAATATACATCGGTGTGTACATTGTGTATACTAAGAACATTCAGCGAGTTCACCGATTTGTGATGGAAGAAGGGTGTTGCCTTCCCGGAATAGCAGGATATTACTTTAACATAAAATATGAGGGAATGTATTGTGAGCTTTTTAATGTAAGCCATTAAGTCAAATTATACGCAAGTAAAGCAGGAACTTCGTGTTAACCAATGAACTAGTTTATTTATTTATTATGAAGTTCAAAGTTGTATCACTGCAATTTAAACTCTGCATGCAGAGATTTTGTAGCCTATAGATTTTATTTGCCCACAACGGGAATATACACTGGGACTTTAGATATAATTGTGGAGGTTACAACTAGACTAATTTAATTTAGTCAGTCTACTACTCATTAGGTCTGCCGTACTCTTGGGATTATGGTAACCTTGGTCAGGCTGGTCAGACAGCCCGCAGGTTATATCTGCTGGTGATGTCCATTGCAGTTATGGCTTTTGGAAAAGAGGAGACTCAATGGTGATTATGACAACGTGTGTAAAACATCTCGTATCGACAGTTAGACTGATTGATGGAGAGTTTTCCATATGCAAATATAAGGCAGATACGACTAAAAATCCTCCCAGAAAGCAATGTTCTCCCGTCATCGCCCATCGGTAAGTTGTTTGCGTCATACAAGGTCTACCGATATTAAAAAAATCGTTAGGGCATAACATACCTGTAAATTATCTCAATGAAATTTTATAAAACAACCAATCTACATATTTTTTGTGTTCTTATTAATTAAAAAATAGAGCAGGATCAAAATTTTCACCTATATGTTGGCATTAATAAGGAAAAAAATCTCTCACTTCGAATTTTTTTTTCATGAATAAATGCCATAATAGTTTCATGTGCTATTCATATATTTGTATAAACAATTTACGTATTTATTATTACTATTTATGTAATTTTTTATGCAACTGTAAAAGATTGTTATTTATTAAATTTAAAAGTAGTATGGTATGTAACGATAGCTAACAAATATTTTACTTTCTATTTACGCCTATGTGTCAAAAGTGCTGTATGAAATGGGAGATTTATTTCAATAAACTTTTTCATCTAATCAAAAAGTTATCTGTATGTTTTAAAAAAATGTTTGTTTTTGATTGTGTTTTGATAGAGCGAAAATAAAACCACTGTATATATAAAAAAAAAGATGCTGCAAAAGAAATCATAATTTTTTTAAATTCAAATAGTTATTTATTTATCAATCAGAGAGTAGATTTTATTTTTGAAATGTGTCAGCATTAAAGTTTTTGTTTATCAACAGTTCTTCCATTCTATATATCAGATTATTTAATATTTTTTGTCTGGGAAATATGTCAAGTTTTCTTTTCAGTTTATCCTCGTAGCTATTTAGTGCCACATCCTACGGTGAGAAAACAACTGAGTTAGATTTTCTCTAACGTCGGTTGACAGTCATTTGTGATTAGAACTGCATATATGTAATAGATTCAGCGCTATCCAGAAAGACTAAGGGGCCAACTGTACTGCCTCCAATATTAAGAAAATGTTGACGTTTATGAGCTTCGCACCCTCCTGCTCGAGCCCAACGGAAGAGTTTAATGATCTACACATATAGCGTGCTTATGCATGACATAGATTCTTTCTATTTATCCTCGGTTATCAAGTTTCAAACTAAGCAACTTTGGTTAATAAACACAATACCCTACAGAACAGGCTGAAAAACAAAATGGTTTACGACTGAAAAAACAGCTTATAATCCTCATTTTGATAAGCAGTTTCAATAAGAATTTAATGAAACAGTTCGGCATAATGTTAGTATAAAAATATGTGAAATATTATAGGGCCTGCTGGCAGAGTGATTAGTGCTCTGGGACTTGGTGCCAGAGGTTTCGGGTTGGAGACCCGGAAGTGTTATGGATGCCTGTAGTAGTGCTACTTTAAACCGTAGGTTTCGGTTTAATATGACTGTCGGGCTGACTGACAACCTTACGCCGTAAAAAAGAAAACATCTCCTATCTCGAAATCTGTCAGAAGGCAAACGTCCTTGGTCCAACACGGCGCTGTTGCGCTAATAATTTTGGTTGTAATTTTCAATTACAAATTCATGAACAAAAAGGAAATTCCTATCAAGAGCGAAAATTGAGAAATAATTTTGTAAATGCATATATTTGGGTGAAAAAGTAATTAATGATTAAAAAGGTCAAGCTATTCACTTCCAGCAATTAAAAAATAAAGTTGCATAATTAATGAGAATACTGTAAATTAGTAAACAATTTTAATTACTCTATACTTAAGATTATATTTCTCAATGTTTAATCTAGAAAAAAAATGTTCGATCTTAAAATTTCATTATGTAATCAAAGAGAAAATTCATATTTCAAATCAGACTTAAAAAAAAAGCTTAATTTTAAATTATTATTGCATATTACAACACAAGAATGAGATAAATATCTAGTTATTATTTTTAACAGAGCAATTAATTTCTACGAACTCTTTATGTAAATCCTTTTTATATTATGTTTTCTTAACAAAGTTTAATCTTAAAGCATATTAAATTTATATTTTTACTTGTTATTCCTCTTTATGGTAACGATATTATTAATTTTTTTGCATAATCGCTAATTAGAATGGCATTAAAAAATAAATATTGATCGCTAATTAAAATGATATTAAAAATTGTAAAAACTATTTTTGTTTCATATTAAAATTTCTGTAATAAGTAATATAGTATTTGGACTATATTTTTAAAACATATGTATTATTGTATATGTAGTAGCCGGAATAAAATTATAACAATTTAAAAAAAAAAATTTGAAAACGAAATTAAAGATCATCTTAGGAAAAAAAAATATCTAAATTTTTTCTGTAATGAATTTAATAAAAGAAAAATTACTATAATTATTGCTTACAAATTAAATCTTTCATCATTTTGTATAATGAATTTCTTATTTACTGTACATGACTACTATACATGCATTTATTTGATAAATTAATTGACTTTAAATTTGTTTCTAAATGCTAATTTATTTTTGTCCTTGGAATTTATATATCATTAAACTTTTACGTTTTATCTGAAAATCTGCAGATAATATCAGCTGAGATAATTAACCATATTATGTGCATATATGCCCGACTCGTGGCTTAGTGGTAACGTTCACCGCTGGTGAGCATTAGGACTGAGGTTAAATCCACTGGCGGCATTGTTGTAAACACTGTTTCTAAAATGAGGAGACTCGATGGAGTTTGTGATTACCTGGTGGAAGTTTTACGGATTTTCTCCATGTGATACGGAAATGCGGTGCTGGAAGGCCCTCCTTCTTCAGCGACACGGAGCCAAATCAGACTTCTACCTACGGGTGCTCCATCACAATAGAAGCTGTCCTTTTCCCTTGCAGCCTGATGACTAATTGGTTAGCACTCTGGCCTTTGGTATCACAGACTTTAGGTTTGAATTCTGGCGGTGGCATGGATGTTTGTTAGTGACTGTTTGTTACTTTTGAAAGTGACTTTCACTTTTATTACGTCTCATCATCGTCTATAAGTGGATTATATTTCTGTGTAACACAAAATCAGCCAATGTGCCAAAACTACTTGTGTTATATTTTTTGACCAGGTATATGTTATACTTTGTGTTATATGTGGTTATTGACAATCTCCCTATACAGTTACGGCGGCCTGATGGCCAATTGGCTATCGCTCTAATCTTTGGCCAATTGGCTAGCTATCACAGGCTTCAGGCGTGAATCCTGTCGGTGTCATGGACATTGTAAGTGGTTCGAATCCCCAAACTAAAGCGTCCATCCCGGTCTAATTAGCCTAAAGCGTGCAAAAAATGACCGTAGAGCTACAAACCAAACCAATAACCCCTTTCCCTCTATCCAAGAATAGGTTACTCATGGATACCCATCCCGCGCTGTATGATATTGAGGATTAGTCACAAAAACATCTGCGTACACATGCGAGAATAATTTTCTCATAATTTAAATATTTAGTAGAATGTTATAAGCCATCTTTTTATTTACAAGCAAAATTTTAACTGTCATAGAAATTTTTTTATTTATATGTCCTAATAATTTAAGTTTTTTTGATAACTTAAAATTTGATACAGTGCTTTTAATGTAAGCAGTATTTTCTTTTTACTTTTGTAAAAAAAAAAAAACTATTTTGAAAAAACAAAAGCAAAATACTTGAAACAAATACAAAAATTCACAAAAAAAAAAGGACTTTTTCTAAGAGCATTACGTTAATTAATTACTTTTTGTAAAATCTCTTAGAGCAAGAATAAATTTAAATTATTTAAATTAATGGATAGTATATCAGGATTAACCGATTAATTAATTGATAAACAATGTCCTAAAAACTCGAAAAATGTTCAGAAGCATGGGAAAAAAAAACTATTCATACCAAAGGTGTTGAAGACTTTTGAATTAAATTAAGGTTATTAATTAATTTATATTTAAAACATTAGGCAGTTACAGTTACATTGAATTAATATCATAAGAAAAACTGTACCACAAATACGTGACTTTTTTTTTTTGTTAATAATTAAAAAAAAAAAAAAAATAATACGCATTTGTCCTGGTATATTCCCTGTAGGAACTTTCTTTTTTGTGTATAGTCTCAATAATTCAAAAGCAATAAAACTACTTTTCTCTTGCAAAGCTTGGGATTTTTCAGTCAACACATGGGCATTTATTTGATAAATTAGTTGACTTTAAATTCGTTTCTCACGGTTAATCTATTTTGTCCTTGGAATTTTTTCATTAGATGGCACTTTTTCAACAAAAAAAAAAAGCTCATAGTTTTTTTTTTTTTTTTTTTTTTTTTTTTGGTGGAGAAAATTTTCACTTCTTAATGAAAATTTTTTTTTTTTTTTACACTTTTCTCTTTGATTCCAAGATTTAAATTTTTTATTGGATGCGCTTCTTTATCCATTGTTTTGTAAAAAGTATATTTGAAAAATGTATTTTTGTATTCAGTATAAAGACAATGTCTATATGCAATTGATTTTCTTATTTTATAAAGAATAATGGAAAAAAATTAGTCGTGTATTTTAAATAATGTAATATACAATTTTGGTGGATACTAAATTAAAAGATTCAGAAACATTGGATAACTAACATGATAAGTTTTCATTATTACATTACATTACATTACATTATTTAACTAACATGATAAGTTTACATGCAAGATAATAACAATTATAAAAAATATCAAAATTAACCGTAAATAATGAATAGAAAATACATACTGTATGTATTTTATTATTCATTCGAGGCATATTGCATTTGTTTTTTAATGAAGAAAAAATTAGTTTCTAGATGAAATTAATTTATTAATGCTTATTTTATTTCTTCTTTACTTCTTCCTCGACGTAGCAGTCTGATGGCCAATGGATTAGCGTTCTGGCCTTTAGTACCCCAGGTTTCTAGTTCGAATTCTGGCGGTGGCATGTACTTTTGTTAGTTGTTCGGAATTAACGTTAAAAAGTAGGTTCCAGTCTAATTAACCTAAAGCGTGCAAAAAATGATCGTAGAGCGACGAACCAAATCAAGCTCTATTTCCCTCCAGCCATGAATAGACTACTTCATGGGGTATCCGTCCTGCGTTGTAGGACATTGAGGATTAGTAACCAACATTTGCGAATATATAAATCAGAATCATTTTTACATATCTTTTCACATTTTAAATATTTAGCATAATCTTATAAACCATTTTATTTATAAGCAAAATTATAACGGTCATTGAAGTTTTTTTATGTATATGTCCTAATGTTTTAATAATTTGTTTTAGATAATTTAAAAATTGATAAAGTACTTTTTAATGTAAATAGAATTTTTTTTTTTTCTAAATTAAAAAAAAAAAAAGTTTTGAAAAAGAAAAGAAGCAAATTACTTTAAAGAAATACAAAAATTTACAAAAAAGGACTTTTTCCAAGAGCATTTTATTAATTAATTAGTTTTTGTAAAATCTCTTTTAGCTAGAATAAATTAATGACAAACGTCCAAATTTAAATTATTTAAATTAATGGATAGTATATCAGGATTAACCAATTAATTAATTGATAAACAATGCCCTAAAAACTCGAAGAACTGTTCACAAGCGCGGAAAAAAACTATTCATACCAATGGTGTTGAAGACTTTTGAATTAAATTAAGGTCATTAATTAATTTATATTTAAAGCATTAGGCAGTTACAGTTACATTGAATTAATATCATAAGAAAAAATTCACCGCAGATATACGTTACTTTTTTTTTTGTTAATAATTCCAAACAAAAATATACATTTGTCCTCGTATTTCCCTGTAGGAATTTTTTTCTTGTGTATAGTTTCAATAATTCAAAAAAGCAATAAAACTACTTTTCTCTTGCAAAGCTTGGGATTTTTCTGTTAACACATGGGCATTTATTTGATAAATTAGTTGACTTTAAATTCGTTTCTCACGGTTAATTTATTTTGTCCTTGGAATTTTTTCATTAAATGGCCCTTTTTCAACAAAAAAAGCTCATATACTTTTTTTTTTTTTTTTTTTGCTGAAAAGTTTTTTTGTTCTTAATCAAATTTTTTTTGTGCTTTCCTTTTGATTCCAAGATTTTAATTTTTATTGGGAGAGTTCTTTATCGATTGTTTTTGTAAGAAGTATATATTTGGGGAAAATATATTGTGGAATTCAGTATAAAAGTTAATTTTGTCTACATTCAATTAATTTTTCACTTTTTTAAAGAATAATGGCTAAAACATTTTTAAATTATTGTATTTTTTGGTGGACTCTTTAAAAGTTCCGAAAACATTATCATAGACAAATGATAAATTTACATGAAGATAACAATTATAAATTACATGAAGATAATTATAAAAATTTCAAAATTAATTGTAAATCACGAGATAAGTATATATAGTATGTATTTTATTATTCATTCAAGACAAATTTCAGTTGCAATGATGTTTTTTAAGTTTGTATTTAATGAAAAAATTATTTTATAGAAATAATAAATTTCAATAAATTTATTAATGTTGTAGAATTTTCAAACGAGAAGAGTTGTAGGATTTCGTTCCTAGGAGAGGAATGTATATGTATATTCTTTAACAAGTACATAATAACTTATCACTGAAATTTGACAGCAGATAAGCAGTTTTATGGATATTTATATTGCATGCAATAATTGTTTTGTACTAATGAGAACAGCCTGTCACTCAAATATGATAACAGATAATCAGTGAGCATCATGGATAATGTGATATCATGAATTTAACGAGATCGAAACAATTACAGACAGCATATGGACTACGTGATGAGCTGCTGCATCGGGATTAGTGAGATTATGATCTAAAGAAATGTCGACTCCTATGAAAAGTGAGGGGAAGCCCCTTCCTCTTGGCAGAATTTCTTAAAGAGAGGTTTTTGGTGAAGAAAAGAGAGTTCTGCGACGAGTGGACAAGAAGTGTTGCCTTTTATTTAAAGTGATTGAACATGCCGGAGTTTTCTTCTGTTTTCAAAGTGAGCCTCTTTTGGTTTCGTGTATCACGCCGTGTGATAATTAAGGTCTGCTGCAGACAACGTGTTTTTTAGATTCGTCGCAGATTCAAGAACTCTGAAAATCTTCGTAATTGAAGTGAGCTGCACTTGTGCATCTAATTTATATTTTTAATTTTCAATTCATTGTAAATAATGATCTATATATATAAATAATGATTGTAAATAAAAATTAAATTGCTGTCATGAACCTGAAAGTGGCCCTTTTTTGAAGCCGTTATAGGTTTAGTATATTCCAAGATTTACAATGCTCATTTTATTAGATACTAGAAAAATCCATTTATTTTAAAAGTGTTGAAAAATGTTATTTAGTAACATTAAGTAATTATTTGCTCATTTACGAGGATTAGTCTCTAACTTTTTAAAAATTTTTTAAATAATAATAATAGATAAATATAAAAATAAATAAATTAAATTTTTTAAATGATTTCGTTTTATTGTAAAATATGATTTTGCTTCTTATCAATACCATAATTATCTGGAAACACGTTGTCTTTCTGCGAATAAACTGTTCTTCCCATTAAATTTAGGATGGGGAAACTCAATTTAACCCTATAAATCCAAAATCTAGAAAACAGCTTGTCCTTCTTTCTTAAATAAAAGAAAAACTTGTGGCCACATAAGCGAAAACTTAATTACTAGTAATTTAAGAAATTACTTATTACTGAAAGTAAATTAGTATCAAATAATCACAAAAGCAAACAAAATTTCTTGACGAGAATCAACAATTTGTCGAAAAAAAAAACACCCAAATAAATGTGATAAATTAGAAAATAAAGATATTTTGAAATTTGAAGGATAATACTTTTTTTTTCCAGTATGCATAACTAGCCTGTCCATAACACGAACATACCAAACATAAGTGAATAACAGAGGGTTAATCCTATATGCCCGGATAAGATATTAAAATTAGAATATTTTTGTTAATATGTATGAGAGGGTAGATAATGGCACACATTTTACCAATCCACCGATGTGTGATGAAGGCGGGTATGGCCTTCCGGAGAAGGGGCACGATATTAAAAGGAGGGTAATGTCATTCGGGATGTTAGGATATTTGAAAATGGACATTGTTATTATTTGTTAATATACATATGTGGTACATCGTGTATACTATGAACATCTTGCGAGTTCATCGATGTATGATGGAGGGAGGGTATTGCCTTTCCGGGATTGGAGGATATAACTTGAACAGGTCGAACAACATATAACTTGAACAGATTTTTAAGGTAAGCCAATAAGCCAAATTATACGCAAGTAAAGCAGGAACTTCGTGTTAACCAATGAACTAGTTTATAATATATTATAAAGTTAAAATTTGTTTTCTAGTATCACTGCAATTTAAACTCTATATATGAACAGATTTTGTAGGCTACGGATTTTATTTATCCACTGCGGGAATAGACACTGGAACTTTGGACATAATTGTGGAGGATAGAAATAGATTAATTTAATTTAGTCAATGTATTAATCATTAGGTCTGCCGTACTCGTGGGTTTCTGGCAACCTGTGCAAATAGTCTGCAGGAGGACCCAGGTTAATATCTGCTGGTGGTGTTCATTGTAGTTATTTCATTTAAAAAGAGGAGACTCGACAATGATTATGACAACATGTGTAAAACTGTAATCAGATTGCTTTGCTGGGAATTTTACATACACATTTGCGTATGTTACATACGCATTTTATGTTTGTTACATACTAGAATAAACATAAATGCGTTTACATACTCATTTTATGTATGTTACATACGCATTTTATGTTACATACGCATTTGCGTATGTAAGGCGTTGCCGCTAAAAATCCTTCCAAAAAGCAATGTTCTCTCTCATCGCCCATCGGTAAATTGTTCTTGACATACACAATTGAACACAAGGCCTACCAATATTAAAAAAATCTTTAGGACACTACAGACCTGTCATTTTTCTCGTTGAAATTTTATAAAACAACCAATCTGCATATTTCTGTGTTAATTAATTAAATCTTATTAATTAAAAATAGAGAAGGAATTTTTTAAATTTCCACCTTTATGCTGGAATTAATAAGGAAAAAAAAATCTCTCGCTTCGAATTCCTTTTTCATGATTAAATGCCATAATAGTTTCATGTGCTATTCATATATTTTTAATTAAGAATTTAATTTATTATTACTATTTATGTAATTTTTTATACATCTGTAAAAGATTACTTACTAAATTTAAAAGTGGTATGCTTTGAAATGTAACGATAACTAACAAATATTTTGTTTTTTACTTTCTATTTACCCCTATGTGTCAAAAAGTGTTCCATGAAATGGGAGATTTATTTTGATAAACTTTTCTCATGTAATCAAAAAGTTATCTGTGTGTTTTAAAAAAATGTTTGTTTTTGATTGTGCTTTGATAGAGCGAAAATTAAACCATTTCGTATAAAAAAAAAAGACGCTTCAAAAGGAATCAGAATTTTAAGACTTTTAGACTTAAATTGGCATTTATTTATCAATCAGAAAGTAGGTTTTATTTTTGAAACATGTGAGCATTAAAGTGTTTGTTTATCAACAGTTCTTTCATTCAATTTTTCAGATAATTATTTTTTTGTCTGGAAAATATGTCAAGTTTTATTTTTCAATTTATCCTTCAGCTATTTAGTGCCACATCTTACGGTTTGAAAAACAACTGAGTTAAATAGGTTAGGTTGACAGCCATTCGTGATTAGAACTGCATATATGTAATAGATTCAGCGTTACTCAGAAAGACCATTGGACCAATTATACTGCCTCCAATATTATGTTATTATGTTATGGCAGTGTTGAGTAAAAATTTGCCAGTAGAGAAAGCATTTAGAGGCTTCGTACCTCCCTGATCGAGCTCAATGGAAACGATCTACTGGTCTATACATTTATCTTGCTTATCCATGGCATAGAAGCTTTTGATTGATCAACGGTTGCCAAGTTTCTAATTAAGCAACCATGGTTCATAAACGCCACGCGGTATACATCAAGATTGAAAAACTAAAAGCCTGCTTCAAAACTATAAAGAAACTTAGTCTCATTTTGCTAAATAGTCTATTCAATAAGAAATTAATGAAACCAGTTCGGTATAATGTTATTTAATATAAAAGTAGGCAGATTTAGTTTTTAATGCATCACTTGAGTATAAGCCACGCGGATACAGTTGAAAGACATCTACAATAACAACGAACACATATGTATTAAGAAATTATCATATCAATAATACAGCAAGAAAAACACATTTCTTATCCATAAACACAATAACTTTAATTAATCATTGGCTGATGGCCTAGTGACTATCTCTGGCACTCGATGTCCCATGTTTAAGCTTCGAGTTCCGGTGGTACCTTAGAGGATGTATGTAGTAGTTCGGAATCTACTTTAAACGGCAGGTTTCGGTTTCATGGTCTAATATGACCATAGAACATTGGGCAAAGGGCTGAAAACCCTACCCTGAAAAAGAAAACATCTCCTGTCTCGAAATCTGTCAGTAGGCAGAAGGCCTTGGCCCACCATAGGGATGTTGCGCCAATGAAGAAGAAACAAATGAAAGGATAAGATAGGCAGGAATATAAGTTCAATTATGGCATTAAAACGTCATTGTCTTCTTCACGATAGAAATAATTAAATGTATAATATAAATTTTGTTTCGATTCTAAATCTTCTGAAGAGCCTCTAACAAAATTCATATACAGTGGTGCCAAAAGTTTTATATTACTTAATTTTAATTTCGTTAAGTGCCTACACTATCATAATTGTGTAATATGAATTTATTGTGTTACAAATTGTATGAAATTTTTGTTTATTTCAAATATCTAAGTAATTAACGTGCAAGTTTTTGTTATTGATTTCTAACGTAGTACGTAATTAGAGTGTAATACGTAACTTTATCGAATTCATCATCAGAATATTGCTAAATAATGTAGTAACGATGAACAAATATTTTTCTACAATATTTACCAATGTTATAACCATTTCATTTGTCAATTAAAGAGAAAGGTGATCAATTAATAATTTTGTCTAAAATGTTAAAAAAACCTGAAATTAATGTAGTTTCATTTCACATTTTGGTGCTATAATTTTTAAACTAAAGATGAATCTTTAGTATAATTTTTCAAATTTGAATAATTAAGATCCAAAAACCATCAAATATTGTAAAAAGAAATACAATGGCTTACGTGGTGCAAAATTATGGCTACCAGTGCACAACATTTTATTTAGTACATGTCAAGAAGATGGTCAACTGTTTTTTTCGTTGCAATATATTATACTTAACTATCATCGTCCTCTTTTCCACTCATAGGTTTTATTAATAACAGTCAAGAACATGTCAAATGTTTTGTAAAATTGAATTTCATTTATCAAAACTGCGTTTTAATGAACAAATATAAAACCTCAGTGAAAAAAAATAAAATTATCTTTTCGAGGATTCAAAAACCTTCGAACTGTCACTGATGAGCATATAATTACTTTTACAATTGACGGATTAATTGTAATATAAAATTCTGCGTTCTTCTCTGTTGCAAAAAAATAATGCTAACTTATCTTCTATAAACGCTAACTATTGCCAAATATTCTATATTAAATGAAAATAATCAAAAAAGGAAAAAAATTAGTGTTTATTAATTTATCTTTGTTTTTTACAAAACTATGAATCTTCAGTAAAATGAATAATAAATAATAAATACAATCCAGAAATAATAAATAAAATAAATATAAATAAATAATAATAAAATAATAATAAAATAATAATAAAAATAAAAATAAATACTAATAAAAAAATAAATAATAATAAAATAAATACAATCAGAAATAATAAATACAATCCAGAAATGAAGGAATTCATATAATTTTGTACTTGGAACAATTATTTTTCTGACATTTGATACATTATTATGACAGTATTTATATATTTAATATAATCATCATATTTGGCTCAGTGGACCAAGTCTTTCTCTCTACTGGCAGATTTCGAAAAGCGAGACTTTTTTTCTTTTACGGGGTATGTTTGTTGGGCCTATCCCTAATTGTCTGATTTTTTTTTACTATCATATAAAACCTGTAGGCCCCTTATAGGACATGGGGTTTAAAGTGGATTCCGAACAACTACAAGCATCCATGGCACCACCATGACTCGAACCCAAAACCTGTGATACGAGTATAAGTCACTTGGTCATCAGACCCCAATTAATGGGATAAATATATAAAATACAGGTTCCAGCTGTGCCATAAATGTTTTTAGTGGTTCGAAATCCATTTTAAACAGTAGGTCCCTATCTAATATGAGCGTTTTAGCAGAGCGTTGGGCGTAGAACTGATAACCCTACCCTCATAAAAAGAAAAATATCCTGCTTCGAAATTTGCCAGTACAGATAGCCTTGGTTCACCATGGCCTGTTGCACCAATGAAGAAGAAGATATAAAATATTGAATAGCAGAATTAACAAATGGAAATATATTGTTGCTTTGGAAAGTGGTGTGACCTTTTTTTTATAGCAAAATGACCTTTTGCCTATGGTCATTTTGCTATTATAAATAAAGAGATTCGGTATATTTAACTACACTGGCTTGCTGCTCTGTACCTACATTTTGGTGCTTCGGTTTTGAATGAACCACTCCAGGGATTATCTGAGAATTTTGCACCCTCATTTTCTCATGACACCCAATGTAAAAAATTGCCTGGTTTGAACCTAGTTCTAGTTTATAAATCCAACATGCTATTCACAAGGCAGAATGAAAATATTGCTTCATTCAATATTATATTTATACATAAATGGAATAATTGCATAGTAACTTTAAACACCAAAATAACATATTTTGTAAATCCTCTCGAACATGGGCTTTTTAAGCTATCAATTTCTGAGTTAGCCCAACTTGTGACCCAATAGGTGACGTGGGGCTATAGTGCAGGAGGAAGCAGTTTTGAATTTGCTGGTGGAGGCCATTGCAGTGACTTCTTCCAGAAACGAGAAATTTCGATGGTGCTTATGAGAATCTGTATAAGCGTCTAGCAGTGATAGTTATTCTTACCGGTTGGAGGTTTCAGAATTTGTTCCATTCAAATAGTAAATTCAGGTAAAGTGCTCCCAGAAGCCTATGCTCTCTCTTCATGAACCATCGGTAAGCTCTTGTAAAATACATACATTGAATATTTAGTTCATCGAAATATCACAAATTAATAATAGTAATGATAAAATACATTTGATTTTTATCTGAATAGGAAAAGACTTTATTATTGTGAAATATTATTTAGAACAGTGGTTCTCAAGAAGATTTCCTGGTGCACTCTATGGTATTCCAGAGAATTGTGTGTTGATATAAGAATATAGTTACTCTTTTTATTGACAATTTTCCTGTTCAAAGCTTTCATTATAAACAACTAACCTTTATGATTACTTTTTTTATTTATTTATATAAAAATGCCAAACAAAAATGTCCCAAAGAATGTTCCCGAGAAACTAGGAGCGGTCACATCCATGATTGGCTATTGGAAGTATCAGCTTTTTATGTTGTTTTAAATGTTTAAAAATTTTCATTGCAGACTATGTGATTCAGCCGACGGTAAATCGTGAAGTTTATCATTTAATATTAACAGAAAAAAGAACTACTAGTTATATCGGTCGATCATTTATTGAGATTAAAACGGGAGGATTGTCTCTTGAAACATTCTTTGAAAGAAGAATGCGTGCCGATATCTAAAAAGTTTTGAAAATTTTACAATTTTCAGCGTCGAGTAAATATTTTAATGCATTGAGGAGAAAATGACAACTTGCCTTCCAAATATATGTCTAAACATTGAAGAAATCTCTAGGACACTTTAGATTCATGTTTTTCATAAAACACAATAAATAAACGTGATTTCTTTTCATTTTTTATCACATTATTTCCTTCTGTATTATTTCACTTCATTAAAACATATTCCTCAGAAATTTGCATATAGTGAGCCTACAATTATTTATACGACTTTAAATGCTCACATACTTAAAAAAAAATTTGACAATCGCTGTTTTGAAACAAATTTTATTGTTGAATACTTTTATTTGAAGGAGTGGCTACTTTCAAGGGGCATCATCATAAATGGCTACATAAAAATAAAAATATTTCGCACTCTGGTGATAAGGAGAAAGTTAAAAAATTGAAGTAACAATTTTCTGTATATTTTTTTATGCAAACTTTTTTTCATTTTCAATAGATGTCACTACTCTGCAAATAAAATTTTATTCGATGAAGGCACAATAGAAATTTTGAATATGTAAGCAATTTTATTCATAAAAATGAAACAATTTTTTAGGGAGATTACCCTATTCTTAGATTTAAAATAGACTCTATTTCCTGCAGAATAGATTGAAAAATCTTGTACAATAGATTTTCTTCATGAAAATAAAATCAATTCATGTTATGGGCAGTCTATTGTGTCTCAAAAAAGATATTTTAAAAGAAGATCTGATGAAGATATTTTCATAAATCTCGTATAAAGAAGATATCGCATATATAAAATCATAATTTCACAAGGTATCACATTGTTGTATTATAAACTGTATTTTGTTGTTACAATGAAATAGAAATGTTTCAAATGCGAAGAATAGTGAATTATTATTAAAAACATTTGATAACAAACAACAATATGTAAAAATTTGCATTTAAATTAAATAAAAAAATGAAAATGATGATTATATTTTTATCTTGACAAATTTAACACATCTATTAAATATTTTATGACTTAGAAAGGTAGAAATTTTAAAATATCTAAAAATTTCTAATGTTATATCTTGGGTTTGGAATCTTATAATATTAAAATTATCATATTTTGGATTTGGAAGGGCTGGGTTTGGAAGTTTCTTTATCTGTAAGATAAATACATAAGCATGATATAGAAAATTATATCTGATGGAAAAGTCTGCGTCAATAATGGGCGCTATAAATCCTTAAATTAGAAAGTTTGTCAATACTCTACATGCCAGCCTAGCTTTATTTTTTGGAAGTAGAATGAAAAAAAATTGAATATTTATTGTGTGCTGAAGTTCATCCAATTTTAAATGAAATTATTATTTGTTTCCAATATTTAAATAATGTTATACATTTAACACTAATTATATATTTAATATAGTTGATAAAGAATATAACAGGATATCTCTGCACTGACTGTCAGTTTCCTAGAATTTCCAGATTTCCAATAAATTCCGATTAGATGTGAACTTTTAGACTATTCCACTAGACATTATAACTTACCACAGCAGGAAATAATAATTCTTTTAATATTAAATATGAAAATTAAGGTTAATTATTCGAAAGATTCTAAAAATTCTTCTCTAAGAGAAATAATCTTAAAATAAATTTAAATTAACAGCCATTAAAAACTTGATATGTTTTGTTCCAAAATGATTGAACATGTTTGTTCTTGAAATTTATGACAGAAATTTTTCTTTGTTATAAGTTATTTAGTTATTAAAATATACCGAAAATATTTATTTATTCCCCCAAATTTTTTATAATTACAAAATGTGTATATTTTTGCTGGAAATTCCTCTTTAGATTTTAGAACTTAAAATACATTTTCTAAATTCGGTTTATACCATCCAAAATACAGTAATCAGTGAAATTTTTTAGATTTCTTCTTAGTTGTCATACAGAAAATATTTTCTTGATCAACAAGAACTTTTCTTAATTACTAAAGTTAGTTTTCAACTTCAAAACATTTTAATTATTTTAATATTTAGATAAAATAGGATAAGATATCTCGTGATTTTTTATTTTATGATTTCAAATAAAAAATTTAAATGTTGATATACCTTACTTCAGTAAGAGCTATGCATTATAAAAGAAAAATTTATTTACATATGGTCATATTTTATTTATTTATTTATTTTTATAGTTATCATAAATGAACAACAAATGTTAAATAACTGCTACAGAAAAATTTCCAAAAATGTTTTTAATGTGAAACTGCAACAATGATTTAAAATTTTTAAAAACATGTGAAATATTTTATGCCACTTTTTGTGTATGTATAAAACATATATTTATATATATAATTTTTAAAAATATTTCACGCTCGAAAATTTCTATATGAAAAATTAATCAGATCTTATGCCTTATCATACATATCTAATAAAATAAAATAAATTTCGTATTAACAAAAACGCCTTTATTTTAAATGCAAAAATTCAAATCCAAACCATTCTTAAACATTCCGTTTTTGTAGATTTAATAATAATATTAATCATAATATCATTTCAAAAAAAAATCTGTTTTTGCTAATTTTTTAATTTTCGAAATAGGGTTTTATTTATTAGGCTGTTAAAATATTTTTACAAAATAAGTTAATTTTTTTGTAATACATTTTAATACATTTTTTTGGATGGATTTTCATGTAAAAATAATTTTTTTATTACATTTTCCTTCACACTAGAAAACACAGCCTGAGGAAAAATAATACATTTAAATAATGCATTAAAATTTTTATAATACATTTTAATATATTTTTGGTCGATGGATTTTGATACGTTTTTTAATTACGTTTACCTTTAAACTAGAAAACACAGCCTCCGCAAAAAATAAAACAAAAAAAATAATCCTTCTTGACTAAAAGCAAAATGTCAAAATAATAATAATAAAATAATAAAATAACACTGAAAAAATTAAATTAACTGCAAATCAAAAATTTTTACATGTTTGTCCAATTTTTCATCACTTTCAAAAACTAAAAAAATCTTCCGTCTGCACAACTCTCTCTGAATTCCATTGCATCTCCATTAATAGTTACTCTCACTTTAATTAAAACTTCTGAGAGAACTAAAAACTGTGCAAAAAACAGCGGGTAAAACTACCACTGAAGAAACGGGAAACACGTATAAATTTTTATCTCGTGTTGGCTTGAATATAATTAGAATACGACCCAAACTGTAATGTTTTTTCTCTGACGCCATGCTTCTTTTACTTGGATTAAAAGTTGGTCTAATTACAAGAATAATCTTTCCATGTCTGTGTTATTTAGATCATGGAAAGTAACAAACAATGTTCTTGCACAAAATTAGTACCTCACCAGCCAAAGTTTTTTAATTAACTGTATTTAAGACCAAAGCAGCTCACGAGTACATATAATTATTTGGACGAAATTTATGTCCTTGTAGAACTCAGTATCCAAACATCTGTTAAGAGTGTTGTGTGCAAATCAACAAAAAATAATTTTTAGTTTACTTTTTAAGGACATGCTAATCATTCGTAAATTTAAATTAAACAAGTTTAATTTCATGGAAACCGGTGTCGCTTAAAGTAGGCCAAGTTAGACTGAGCGTAGAACTGAATTCAAGTTGAGTGTGTTAATCTTCTCAGAGTTTAAATTTTCACATTGAATAAACTTCTTAGATATCATGCAGAAAATATTTTCTTCCTCAACAAGAACTTTTTTTCTAAAAAATAATTAAATTTAATTTAATTCTTAATTTCAAAACATTTTAATTATTTTAATATGTCAAGAGTGTAGAAATTAAAAAGTATAAAAAGTTTTAATTTGTTTCAAAGACAAATTAATGATGCATAACTTTAAAAAAAAATTGTGTTAGGGTATTTTTAAGGATATGTTAGTTAGGATTAATTTAAAGTTAAGCATATTTAATTCATTTAAACCAGTGTTGCTTAAATTGGCCATTTGAGATTAAGGATAAAATAGAATTAGAAATAATGGTGTATTAATATCTTTACCATTTAAATTCAAATTGAATTAAATTTTTGAAATCGTCCAATCTTAAATACTGCAGATACTCATCATACAAAAATAACGTTGTTTAATTTGACACGTAAAATGTTTTAAATTCATATGAATAAATGTTTCTAAGGAAATGTTAAATGCATTTAAATTTAATTTTTAAAATGGAAACTGGTTTTGGAAATAATGGAAATTTATTTTGACTAAAATGTGTAAAAAAAGATTACATTTACAGAAAAATTAACAGGTACTTAGTTAATCTTGTCATTAAAATATACGAATTGAATAAAAGAAACTAAAAATAAAATTGCTGTTTTTCATTAGTTTGTTTGTTTGTTTGTTTTTGCATGTGCTTATCATTTAGGGTTAACATTTGTTTAATTTTTATTCCTGAAAGTATTTAAAATTTGCAGTGATGAGAATTTCTTTTTTTAGATAGATTTCGTTTTTAAGCACATTTAATGAATTTCCTAAAAATATCCGTGATCTAATAGGCAATAAATTAAATTAAATTTTTAATGTATAAGAATCAAGTTTATTAGATGATGTAAAGTTTGGTGCCACGTAAATGGTAGATGAAATAATACGCGGGGTTAGAATGAATGTACAAAACTTTTTAGGTGATGATAGAACACACACGAAAAAATAGCTGTTGATTCGAGCAGCCTTTTTCGGATTGTTGAAATGAGGCTTTTTGATCGAAACGTGATTTTAAACGTTCTTGTAAGGTTTGATTCATAATTTTGAAACTGCAAGATATTTTCAGAATGTTAAAGCAGTGATCCAAATTCGTAACATGTAGTCATTAACAAACTTAACTGAATTTCAAATACAAGAACATTTGGATATACTTAAAACAAGAAGTTAAGGTAGCAGTAGTTTACTACGATTTATCTTTAATAATTTATTTCATCTTTCTAATATGATTCTAAATTTTGGTAAAACTTGCACATGCTGATAATTCTTTGGTAAAAAAAAGTGAAATAAGATAATGTTAATTGTTTTCATTTTGGAAAGGTATTTACACTTACATACATCACTTGCTGATTGAAAGATATTTTTAATTTGCTTTGTTTTCCCTTCCAGTTTGTCATAACAATATCGACTCAGCCTATATAAAAAATACCTAGTCTAAACTAACTAATGCCCTAGCACTACTACTACTACTACACCACACCACATCACTGTGCCTAGAGCTGATTTGCCCCTATACTGTTTGGGAATGATGCGGGTGAAAGGAAAGGACGCACGATGGAGGCGGAAAAGTTTTGCATAATTCACTTTTGGAGGAACAGAAGCTGAACAATGGGGAAAATTCATACAAGAACAGTACTAAATGTCAAAAATTTAAAAAATTGAGAAAGGAGGAATATGAAATGCGAAAAATATAAAAACGATAGGTAAGAGATTTTAGAGAAAAATTAAAAGCAATATGATACAATAAACACTACACAGGAGATTATACAAATCAGAGAGCTGAAGGAATATTCATCAAATCAATTATTATAGAATTTATAAAATCTTAATAGCTAATAAATAAATCGACGGTAGGAGCAGTTGCTGCAAAATTATGGACAAAGGTAATAAGAAAAAAAAAGGCAGGAGATATTACATAAGAGATAAATATGCTAGGTATATAACTAGAAAAATTATTCACATAAAAAATTTTTGATTTTGCAATTTGGAGTCTAATAATGGAAAAGAAAACGAATTGTTTCAAATTTAGTGTGCCCTAGAAATATGCTGATGGACCCATTTAAATTATATACATTATAATACATGCAAACACATGTTGGGTAAATAGCGTCTGCCTACTCGCAGATTTCGAAACAGGAAATAGTTTCATTTTTACAGGGTAAATTTGCCGCCTTATACCCACAGGTCAACAGTTCTATTAGAGCAGGACCTACGGTTTAGGGAGGATTCCAAAACCACTACAGGCATGCAAGGTACTGCAGAGACTCGAAACAGAGAACAGGGTCACCTAGCATGAGAGTGCTAGCCACTGCCATCATGCTCCCATGATATACATTAAGCTAAGTAAAACACATTATTTTATGATTTGTGAGACAATATGATTGATTTTCGGTTCTAAACATCCCATGTTCAGATTAGAAAAATAAGAATACAAGCCTATATTTAAATTAGATTTCAATATGGACACTAGTTCCCTCACCAAGAATGTACCTCCCATATAATGCAACATAAACATTAAATTCTACAATGGGAATAGACGATATGCCTTGATCTTGAGTCGTGAACAACATTCAAATTAATTAAATATGGTTTTAGAACATTTGCTCATATTTATAATAAATTTAAATATGGGTTACTTTCCACTCTAAGAATACACTTCAGTACAATGCAGACATTATATGCTATAGTGACACCATTTCCATTCATTCCCTCATTCACCTACACCATTTGCATTCCTTCACCGAATAAATCCGCTTTTGTGATTTTAATACCTCCCTTTTGTTTCTTTATTCCTTTGTTTATTAATTTATCATATTCTACTAACGAAAAATTTTTCGTTCCTAAGGGAGACATTGCTTAAGAATCTCATTTCATAGATTTAAAACAATGTGACCCTTGCAAATAAAATAAACTAGGCTTTAAAAATAAAACCATGAAAATGCACGCTTTTGTTTATGTCTCTAACATCATACAAGTTCAAAATTTTTTAAAAACATTTTACTTACATACCGCAAAGAAGAATGTTGAATAAAGAAAAAAATTTTTTTCTTCCTTTTTTAATGTTAGTTTTTTCAATATATGTACCTGTAAATTGAAAGAGATGTTCGACTTTTTAATGGTATCAATTTATTGCTTACTTCTTTTTTTAGAATATTCTTCAAGAAAGTAAATTTTTTTAAAAACTTTTCTTATGTTTTAATATGCAAACGGGCTTTTCTTAGTAGGGTAGTTTTTAAGTCGATTACTTGTAGCATAAGTTCGGAAGATTCTGCTGAAGCCTATGCTATGTTAGTCATCATTTGGTAGTTAAATTGGATCCAGTTCGTTTTTTGTGCCCGAATACAGGTGAAATTTTCACGTATTAAAAGAAAATTTCTGAATTTAGTTGGCTTTTATACTACTTTTATAGGCTTAGAGTTAGCTGCCAGTTACTTTTCTAAACAAGCTGCTGCAATTTAAACGAATTTTAAATGTATAGATTCCAAAATGCAATTGGAAATGTAACGAAACAATTTTGTAGACACAAAAGTAATCTTTGAAAACTGCATTAAGGTAGTTTTTAAAATAATAACAATCGCAGTTTTTATTTCTTTCGAATGGAATTGATATTAAATAAGACTTTCATTTTGAGCACTGATTCTCCTTGTGTACAATTTATACATCCCGAATATTAATTCTGTGGATGGGTTATAAGAAGTTGAAATTAACTTTCAGAAATATTTTTAAAGATCCACATTTATATATCCTATGGAATCAACCATATAAAATTTTTTTTTATCGTTGGACCACAAATGTTATATAACTGCTTCAGAAAAATTTCAAAAGTTTTTTTAATGTAAAACTGCCACAAATTTTTAAAATTTTAAAAACATGTAAAGATTATCATGACACTTTTTTTTATTTATTGAACATATATGTGCTATTTTTAAAATAGTTCACGCGCGAAAAGTCCTACATTAAAAACGAATCAGATTTCATTTGTAATATAAATATCTGATAAAATAAAATAAATTTCGTATTAAAAAGCCTTTATTTTAATTAACAGAGCATGAGATTTACGTAATTAATTTCCATAAATAAGAACAATTGAAAAAAATATATTTTTAACAAATACAAAAATTCACCTCCAAACAATTCTTAAACGTTCTTTTTTTGTAGATTTAATAATAATATTAATCATAATCTCATTTCAAAAAATGTGTTTTTGCTGATTTTTTTAATTTTCGAAATAGTGTTTGATTTAAGAGGATGTTAAAATAACACGACAAAATAAGTTAATTTTTTGTAATACATTTTAATACGTTTTTGTTGGATGTATTTTAATGCATAAATATTTTTTATTACATTTTCCTTCACACTAGAAAACACAGCCTCAAGGAAAAAATAAAATAAAAAAAAAAATAATACTTCTTGACGAAAAGCAGAACGTCAAAAATAATGATAAATTAATGAAAGGAAACGAAAAAAAAAAAAAAACCCTAACATGCAAATGAACTTCAAGTATGAAACCAAGAATTCCATTTCATTTTGAGTATTTCATTACGACAAACCTTCAACACTGAAAAATTAAATTAACTACAAATCAAAAATTTTTACGTGTTTGTCCAATTTTTCATCATTTCCAAAAACTAAAAAAACTTTCCTCTGCACAACTCTCCCTGAATTCCATTGCATCTTCATTAATAGTTACTCTCGCTTTAATTAAAACTTCTGGAGAGAACTAAAAACCGTGCAAAAAAACAACGCGAAAGCTACCACTGAAGAAACGGAAAACACGTATAAATTTTTATCTCGTGTTGGCCTGAATATAATTGAATCCGACCCAACCTGTAATGCTTTTTCCCTGCCGCCATGTTTCTGCTTCTTGGATTAAAAGTTGGTATAATTACAAGAATAATCTTTCCATGTCTTTGTTATTTAGATCATGGAAAGTTACAAGCAATGTTCTTGCACAAAATTAGTACCTCACCAACCAAAGTTTTATAATTAACTGAATTTAAAGAGACCAAAGTAGCTCACCAGTACATATAATTATTTGGACGAAATTTATTTATTTGTAGAACTTAGTATTTAAACATCTGTTAAGAATAGTTTGTGCAAATCAACAAAAAAAAGATTTTTGTTTACTTTTTAAGGACATGTTAATTGCTCGTAAATTTAAATTAAAAAGTTTAATTACATGGAAACTTTCGTCGCTCAAAGTAGGCCAAGTTAGATTAAGTGTAGAACTGAATTCAAGTTAATCTTCTCACTCTTTAAACTTTCACATTGAATCAACTTCTTAGATATCTTGCAGAAAATATTTTCTTTTTCCGAAGAACTTTCCTTAAGAACGAATGTTATTAATTCCTTTTTAACTTCAAGACATTTTAATTATTACAATATTTCAAGTGTGTAGATATTATAAAATTTAAGTTATTTATAATGACAAATTAATGAGACATAAGATTAAAAATTTTGTTTTTGTTAAGAATGGGTTTATGGGCATGTTGTTAGGATTAACAAGGAATATATTTAAGGTAAACACGTTTAAACACGTTTCTTTAAAAACAAATGTTTTCCAAGTTGGCCATTTGAGATTAAGGATAATATGGAATTAGAAATAAAAGTGTATTAATCTTTTCACCATTTAAATTCAAATTGATTAAAAATAATCCAAAAATTAGAAAGAATCCTAAAATAAATTCTGCAGATACTCATGATGCAAAATAACGTTTTCGTTTAAGATGTAAATTATTTTTAAACTTATTTATAAATAAATATCCATAAGGAAGTGTTAAATGTACTTAAATTTAAAATAAAAAATATTATTTCTGGGAAACTGTTGTTGACAAAAATGTGTTAAAAAATATTAAGTTTAAAGCAAAATTAATATATAGTATCTTAATTTTCTCATTAAAATATCAAATTGAATGAATTTCCTTGAAATTATTGATTATTTTTTATGAGCTTATCATTTAGGTTTGAAATTTACTTGTTTCATTTTTATCTCTTAAAGTGTTTTAAATTTGTAGTGATAAGAATTTCTTTTTTGGTTAAAAATTCGTTTTTAAGCACATTTAATGAATTTATTAAAACCCCTCGGGATCTAAAATGTAATGAATTAAATTTAATTTAAAACACTAAAAATCAAGTTTATTAATCTGTTAATCGATTTATGTGCTTAAAATAGAATCAATTTCGTTAAATGATTGAGATTTTGTTTCGATCTTTCATTGTAGTTGCTCATATATAAAGTTTTAAAGCATATATCCCTTTTTTATATGCTACTATTTTTATTTCGTAGAAGATAAAAATCTGGATAAAAATTGCTGTTTAAAGACTTGTTATATACACATAAATTTAAATTAAACATGGATAATTTCTTAGAAATCCCTAATATTGCCTTAGGCCAAACGAAATTAGGTATAAAACTGAAAGGTAATCTGAATTGAATTTAATCTTTCAAGTCTTTTGAAGTGTTAATCTTTCATTTAAAGCTTCAAACTGAATCAACTTCTTTGAAATTTTCTAGATCAATCTTTTTTCTGTGAATACTCATCGTAAGACCTATTCCTTATTATCTCTTAAAATTTTGTAATTCGTAGGAGATAAAAATTTGTGTGTTTATAAATGTGATTTTCAAGTACCTGCGAATTAAGTGTAAACCTAAATTAAACACATAACATTTTATGGAAACCTGTGGGGTTTAAAAATACCAAATGAGATTAAATGCTAAATTGAATTAAAATTTAAAATGTTATTTTACGAAAAGATGTCTTAACCACACTGTAATGAATGGCTTAGCTCAGTTTTAAATATAGCCAAATGATGTTAAAAATGGTGCCCGTCCTGAAATCACTAATTATTTTAAGGACGTTATGATTTTAATTTGTTGCTATATTTATTTAAAAATAGATAAATGAATAAAGTTAACATTTAAATTCAATAAGTAATTCATTAAAATACATTTCCCATTATTTATTAATTTCAAGATCATTCTTATTTCAGGTTTGATCTTCTCTATGATTCTCAAAAAAAGATGCCGAAAAAAGTCGTTATTATATATATATATTAGTAATATTATTATATATATATTAAACATTATTATATATATTTAGTAATATTTTATGTGCATTTACAATTTGCATGAGTCATAATTGTTTTTTAAATTAAGAAATGTTTTTGTAATTTTGTGTCGTATTAATTTAAGAGTTGAAATATTCAGTATTATTTTTTATTATAATATTGAAAACAAAATGATTTCTGGCTTTTTTACAGCATTATTTTAAATTAAAAAAAAAATTAAAGCAATTATTTTTAATATAATAAATTAATTTAAATATGTGTAAAGCGTTATGAATATACTTGTGTTACAACGGAATACAAAAAATTAATTTCAAGTAATAGAGTGGATTTATTTATTTAGCTGTACTGATGTATAAATATATTAATTTTTGACATGTTTTTTTGCTAGCATCAACTTTAGATAATATTTTATCATTTACATTAACTTTGTATTTTCATTAAAAATAAAGAAAATTATAAAAAATTAACTTATGATAAACTGACATTCTTCTTTGAAAACTGATGCATGTCAAAGAAATTTTTTTTTATTAAATGTAAATGGAAAGTTAATTATTCGAAAGATTCTAAAAAATTCTTCTCTAACAGAAACAAATTTACGTAAACAGCTATTAATAAAAATGACATGTTTTGTTCAAAAATGATTGAACATGTGTGTTCTAGAAATTTATGACAGACATTTTTTCATTGTTATAGGCTATTTAGTTAAAATATACGGAAAATATTTATTTATTCCCCCAAATCTTTTTTATGATTATAAAAGGTTTATATTTTTGCTTAAAATTCCACTTTGGATTTTGAAACATGAAATAAACTTTTCTAAATTCGGTTTATACCAGCCGCAAACACACAGTAATCAATGAAATTTTTTTACATAAAGAGAGGATTAGATATCTCGTGATTTTTTTTTAATGATTTCTACATAAAAAAATAAATTGATGATACATTTTATTACAAAAAAGAACTTTGTATTATGAGAAAATTTATTTAAATATAGTTATATTTTATTTATTTATTTTTATCGTAATCATAAACGAACAACAAACGTTAAATAACTGCTTCAGAAAAATTAAAAAAATTTTTAATGTAAAACTGCAACAAGCTTGTCAAATTTTCATCTATTTTCATCTATGAAACATATTTTGATGTATGTTTCTTAAAATTGTTTACGCTCGAAAGGTTTTATATTTAAAAATGAATCAGATTTCATTTCTTAATAAACATATCTAATAAAAAAAAATATCGTATTAAAAAACCCTTTATTTTTAATTAACAGAACATGATATTTACGTAATTAATTTCCATAAATAAAAATTATTAAAAATATATATAAATTTATCTTTTTAACATTTTGCAAAAATTCACCTTCAAGTGATTCTGAAATGTTCCTTTTTTGTAGATTTAATAATAATATTAATTATAATCTCATCTCAAAAATGTGTTTTTCCTAATTTTTAATTTTCGAAATAGTATTTGATTTATTAGGATGTTAAAATAACTCCACAAAATAAGTTATTTTTTTCTAATACACTTTAACACGTTTCTATTGATTTTAATACGTAAATAATGTTTTTATTACATTTCCTTCAAACAAGAAAACACAGCCTCGGGAAAAATAAAATAATTTTTCTTGAAGAAAAACAGAATGTCTAAAATAATGATAAATTAATGAAAGGAAACAAAAACACATTCGCGCATGCAGATGAACTTCAAGTATGAAACCAAAATTCCATTTAATTTTCAGTATTTCATTACGACAAACCTTCAACACTGAAAAATTAAATTAACTACAAATCAAAAATTTTTACGTGTTTATCCAATATTTCATCACTTCCAAAACTAAAAAAAAAAAAAAATTCCCCTCTGCACAACTCACCCTGAATTCCATTGAATCTCCATTAATAGCTACTCGCTTTAATTAAAACTTCTGAGAGAACCAAAAACTCTGCAAAAACAACAGGGAAAGCTACCGCTGAAGAAACGGAAAACACGTTTAAATTTTTATCTCGTGTTGGCTTGAATATAATTAGAATCCGACCCAACCTGTAATGCTTTTTCTCTGTCGTCGTGTTTTCTGTTTCTTGATTAAAAGTTGGCCTAATTACAAGAGTAATCTTTCCATGTCTTTGTTATTTAGATCATGGAAAGTAACAAGCAATGTTCTTGCACAAAATTAGTACCTCAGCAAACAAAGTTTTATAATTAACTGCATTTATGGAGACCAAAGTTGCTCACCAGTACATATATTTATTCGGCGAAATTTATGTCCTTGTAGAACTTAGTATCTAAACATATGTTATGAATGTTGTGTGCAAATCAACAAAGAATAATTGTTTGTTTACTTTTAAGGACATGTTAATTACTCGTAAATTTAAATTAAACAAGTTTAATTTCATGGAAACCAGTGTCGCTTAAAGTATTCCAGGTTAGATTAAACGTAGATCTGATTAAAGTTGAATGTGTTAATCTTCTCACTGCTTAAACCTTCACATTGAATCAACTTAGATATCATGCACAAAATATTTTCTTCAACAAGAACTTTTCCTAAAAAAATAATTAATAAAGTTAGTTCTTAACTTCAAAACATTTTAATTATTTTAATATTTCAATTGTGTAGAAATTAAAAAGTATAAATGTTTTAAGTTGTTTCCAAAGACAAATTAATTATGCTTAAGTTTAAAAAATTGTGTTAGGGTTATTTTTAAGGCTCTGTTAGTTAGATGAATTAGGAGAAAATTTAAGGTAAACATATTTAATTTTTTTTTAAACCAGTGTTGCTTTTAAATTTGCCATTTGAGATTAAGGATAAAATAGAATTAGAAATAATGGTGTATTAATTTCTTTACCATTTAAATTCAAATTGAGTTAAATTTTTGAAATCGTTCAAAAATAAATTCTGCAGACACTCATCATACAAAATAACGTTTTTTATTTAACTTGTAAAATATTTTAAATTTACTTATGAATAAATGTTCCTAATTAAATGTTAAATGTATTTAATTTAATTTTAAAATGGAAACTTGTTTTGGAAGTAATGGAAACTTGTTTTGACTAAAATGTGTAAAAGATTAAATTTACTGAAAAATTAACAGTTACTAAGTTAATCTTGTCATTGAAATATCCGAATTGAATAAACTAAAAATAAAATTGTTGTTTATCGTTTGTTTGTTTTTGCATATGCTTATCATTTAGGGTAAACATTTGTTTCATTTTTATCACTGAAAGTGTTTTTAAATTTGCAGTGATAAGAATTTTTTTAAATAAAAGTTCGTTTCTAAGCACATTTAATGAATTTTTTAAACCTCTCCTTGACCTAAAATGCAATAAATTAACTTTATAACGTATAAGAATCAAGTTTATTAATGTTTTAATCAATTCATGTTCCTAAAATCAAGTGAATTTCGTTAAATTATTGAGATTTTGTTTCAATCTTTCTTTGCAGTTTCTCATTTATAAAGCTTTAATGCTTACATCCTTTTTCAATTCCTTCTATTGACTCACACTCTCTCTATATATATATCTTGTTCAAATTTTCAATCGTAAATAAAATATTTTTTTTATTCATCCACTCAAGTTCAAATGCATTTTTTGAAACTTGATTGAAATACAGTTGATGGCACTTGATGTTAATACAGTTTTTTCAAATATTAATTCATTAATTAAATTTAATTATTTAATTAAATTTTTTTTAGATTTAAGTTGCATGTATTTGCCAATAGATGGCGCCAGATAAGATGATATGATTTTTTATTTATAAAGGACTTTTTGCAATATAGTGCAAAAAAAGTAGGAATTGACTTAAAAAATTTTTTTTTTTTATATTGCTTATTTTTTATATGCTACCAATTTTTAATTCGAAGAAGATAAAAATATTTCTGGATGAAAATTGCTGTTTAATAACTTGTTTAGTTACACATAAATTTAATTAAATCATTTACATAAATTCAATTTAATTAAAATCTTAAAGATATATAAATTTTGAAGTTAATATGTGAAAAACAGTAATAATCCATTCCTATACATTTTCTATTATTAATTTCCAAGATCATTCTTAATTCAATTTTTATCATGTCTAATATTGAATTTACACTCAAGAGCCAAAACATTATGACCACCCCTACATTTTTCAATGAACTCGCCCGGATGAGGTGGCAGGCACGTGATCAGGTGGAAGTGCTATTTAAATGCTGCTGGAGAGTCTGAAGAATCATTCTTTCACTTACTTATGGTGAGATGGGAAAGGCTGCATATCTAAGCGACTTTGATAGAGGGCAGATTGTAATGGCTCGGAGGCTCGGAACAAGTATTTCCGAAACTGCACGACTCGTCAGTTGTTCGCGATCTACAGTTGTTAGTACTTATGCAAAGTGCATGAATGACGGTGAAACCAGCAGTAGACGACATGGTGTTGGACGTCCACACGCTATCAAAGAAAAAAAAGGTCGTCGGAGACTGTCTCGCATGGTGAAGCGAAACCGAAGCCATACAGTGGCTCAGCTGACAGCCCAATACAATGCAGGGCCAAGTAGAATAGTATCGGAGCACACTGTTCAGCGGACACTGTTGGATATGGGGCTACGCAGCAAACATCCCACTTGTGTGCCTTTGCTGACCAAGCGTCATCGACAACTGCGCCTGCGCTGGGCCCGGGAACATCGTGACTGGTCCATGGATCAGTGGGAGAGAGTTGCCTGGTCAGATGAATCACGGTTTGTCATTCTTCACGGACCGCCAGGATACGCCGTCTTCCAGGGGAACAGTTGCTCCCTCAATGTACAGTAGGTCCTTCAGAGGCTGGTGGTGGCGGTATTATGCTTTGGGGGCGTTCGCTTGGGCGTCTCTGGGACCCGTGATTGTGGTAGAGCAGACCATGAATGCTACAGGGTATCTGAACATCATTGCGGACCAGTTGCATCCTTACATGGCCTCTGTTTTTCCAGCTGGAAATGGAATGTTCCAACAGGACAACGCCCCTTGTCACAAGGCTAAAATTGTGGTGGAGTGGTTCCAGGAACATAAGCTGAATTCCAGTTAATGTGCTGGTCGCCTAACTCACCAGATCTCAATCCGATAGAACACATTTGGGATTTCCTGGGACGGCAGCTCAGAGTTCAAGGACCACCAATTCGCAATATCTCGGATTTGCGTGACCGTTGCTTAAACATCTGGTGCAATCTGTCTCCGGCCATCTACCAAGGACTTGTGGCAAGAACTCCGGCCATCTACCAAGGAAGTGTGTATTTCTCCATTGTAAGCTTGAATTCTTTCAAAGGTTAGTTAAAATGGGGTATTGATGATCTAAGAAAGTTATTGAAATTCTTCACTTTATTTATATTTAATTTGAGGTGTCGTGGATTAGGAGATCTGTAATTATAAATGGTTTTGTTGTTTTAGTATATTTTAATGATTTGGAAGTTAGCATATGAATTTCTGTATCAATTTATGTATAAAACAACAACAAAAAAAACAACACGGTGGTCTACGATATTTATTTAACTTTAAATATGGCCAAAAAGCTAAATAGTAGATTATAAAATTCTGATTTATAAGCTTTATTTTAATAAATTTTATCCAAAATTAAAAATTAAAATTACACGAAAAATACTTTATTTTGAGGTTTATAGAAAAATCTTTCTTTTTCTTCAAATACTCCTCATAAATATTTAAAATTCATTATTTCATTGTAATTAATAAGATATTTTCTAATCTTCGCAAGATTTTGAACATTTTAGAAATAAAAATAACAATTAATTCAATTTGTTTCCTCATAAAGTATTAAAATTCTCTTACTAATTTCAGTTTTCGTATTCAATTTTAGGATAATTAGAGCGTGATATTCTACAAAAGATTTATTTTGAAGGAATTTTTATCTAGGTGTTTCTTGAAAAATAATGAATTATAAAAGATTCTGTTAATGAATTTAACGTAATTCTTTTCTTAAAAGCTTGTTAAAATATTTATTGTAAAACCTATAATTAAATGATGGTAATATTAAATCACTTTGGACTTTTTTTACAAAATTTTCTTATAATTATGCAATAACTATTCAAATTTAATTAAATTATACTTTTTATAATTTTTGTATTTAAACACTATTTTTCAAGAAAATGTTTAAATCAAAGAGAAATAATATATATTTATATTATATTTATTTGCTATCGTGCACAATTTATAGATTATCCCATTTTATTATCAAAATCCATTTATGAGAAAAAAAAAAAGAACAAAACAGATCATCAAAATAAATAAAATGGGCTTTAATACGGAATTTGACCTCTTCCAATTATAATGCATACTTGCAATCCCTTTTCTATATTGGCCATTCAATTGTCTGATACATAAAGGCTACGTACGTACATACGTACAGGCTGATTGTAATTAAAGAGACCCTTTTCAGACCCCTCTAGAACCCGTCATATATATCGGATTTAGATGAAACTTGGTGTATACGTTATATGGACCATGTGCCCAGAGTGTTTAGAATCAAGTTTTTCTTTATCTGTCATGCACATCTATTTCTCAAAATTTAATGATTTAAAAACACATCAGCGCCACTACAGTCCTATGGTGGGCCATGATTGTTTGTCTACTGGCAGATTTCGAGACAGGAGATGTTATTTTTTTTACTTAGTAGGGTTATCAGTCCTACTTCCAAAGCGTTATAGCCATATGAGACCGGAACCTACGGTTTAAAGTGGACTCAGAACCACTCCATACATCCATGTCACCTCTGGGACACGAACTCGAAACCTGGGGCATTGATCGTCAGAGCGCTAGTAGAAACAATTTCCCATGACGGAATTGAACCCGCAACCTTCTTGTTATAAGCACAACGCTCTAAAGAATTGAGTAAAAGTAACGCTGCGATATTAAAAATCAAAACGCGGAAATAATAGCTTTTGATTAATACCAAATACGTCTAAATTGCGCAAGAACCACTCTCACAGCGAACATTTCTATTGAAGCAACAGAAAAACATAACTTGCTTGCCTACTTAATATTTCAATGCACCAACAAACACGAATACTAGAATCAATTTCATATACTTAACTACACAATTTAGAACAATTTCAGTTTAATAGAATTTTAACTTGCTTCACATTTACTAAAAGATGCAAATTACTTAAATATTGTTTTCGATAACAGTTTTTAATAGGCAAAAGAAACTTCATAAAAAGTTAATTATTTACAGATTGCATGTCGTTGAAAGCTTACAGCAATATTGTTATTTTTAATTTTTATGGCGAAAACTCAAAAGTGAAAAATAAACTTACAATAAAAGGCAATTCATTAGTTTATTCTCCCGAAAAAAAAAAAGCAGAAAAAAAAAGCTCTTCTTTTAACCTATAAGCCATAAACCAAGGAATATTCCTTAGCATAATATGCCAAGTACATGGGAATTGAAGGTCTATAGTTTGACAGAATTAACACCTGTTCATGTTTGTTGAGCAGGGTTTTTTCGCATACTTGATGTTAATTATTACTTTTCTTCTTCCCACACGTTGTAAACAAACATAATTAAGGGAAGGGGAAAAAATTACGTTGTTCTTAGAAGAACAATGAAACTTTTCTTGAAGAACAGAAAAAAATCTTTTTTATAAACAAAGAACTACGCACGCATAAATTGATATAAATAAACGAACATATTTAGAATCAGAATGCTTAATTTGTTGGAAATAAAAAAAATATTGTTTATGCTCCTTAACTTTTGTTAAATAATGCATAAAATTATTCGTAAATAAAAAATTGTATTCCATGAAGTTGAAATAAGGAATATAGAAATTGCAAGTATGGAGGAATCAGTGGATTCAATTAACTAATTAAAACTATGTTAAAGTATCTTATATATTTATGGAATAAAATTTGGTATCTAATGCCATTAATAAAAAGGCCAATGGACTTTTTTTATGATGTAATAAATGATCTTGATCTTTGATATGATGTAATTGATATAATGATCTTTCATATGATGTAATTCATGGATTAAAAAGCAAACCATCATTTCATCATTTACTTCACTTTGAAATAAATTACTAGTATAATGTTAAATTTTACTCTTAAGTACATCTAATGGATTTAGTTAGTATTTATGTTTTATGTGTTTCATTAAGAGATGCAAGTAAAGTAATAAATTTTGTCTTTCTTTTCGTCAAAATAAAGTTGTTTATTTTATAGAGAAAGTCATTCATGATAATATAACAATTAATGCATAGAACAGTTCTAGTGTAACATTTCTTCTACTTCTGCGTTGGCGCAACAACCATTCGGTAAGCCAAGGCCGTCTGCCTACTCGCACATAATGCCATCTTCATTAATTAAAATATCATTGAGATACCTTGGTGAAAGCATATTGACTTTAAATAGACATGTTGTCCTATTTCTGAAGGGGAGCTGGTTCTTACTAGTATTACATGTCAAGAACAGTAAACTAGAATAATACAATGCATTGAAGTGCATATAAGGTAACAATTGTATATCGTTTTAGTTATAAAAAAGATACGGTTTAATTCCAAACATCTTTTTTGAAGTGTGTCACGTATCTTATCAACTATGATTAGGTCTTGTGAATTTATATGAAGTATTAAATTGAAAATGAAGTATCGTGAGTTTATGGTAAGTACGAGTAATTGTTGCATAACTGTGTAGAGTGATACGTTACTTATAGATGATTAGACGATGTAAATTTTGTACCACATAAATGATAGACGAAATAATACACAGAGTTAGAATTGATATACTAAACTTTTTTAGGTGATGATAGAACAAAAAAAAAGCTATTGACTCGAGCAGGCTTTTTCGTATTGTTGAAATTAGGTTTTTGCCCGAAATAAGTGATTCTGGACAATAATATGAGGTTTTAAGCGTCCTTGTAAGTTTTGATTCAAATCTTTAACATGCCAAATGCTGTCAGAATGTTAAAGCTTGTGATCCAAATTAGCATGTGGTTATTAATAAACTTAATTGAATTTCAAATACAAAAAACCCCTCGGATGTACTTAAAACAAGAAGTTGAGGTTTTAGGAGTTTACTATCAGATTTATCTTTAACAATCCATCTCATCTTTCTAATATGAATTTAATTTTTGGTTAAACTTGTACATGCAGACGATGATTCTTTGGGGAAAAATGCAAAAGAGAATGCTAATTGTTTTAATTTTTGAAATGTGTTCACGCTTACATACATCAAATTGGCTCATACATTAGTTGTTAAGTGAAATATATCTTTTATTGGCTTTATTTTCCTTACAAGTTAGTCACATCATTATTGACTTAACCAATACAAAAAGTACCTAATATAAACTAACTCCCTGGCACTACAACCCATGGTCCAGCAGATTCCGAGATAGGAGATGCTTTCTTTTTATGAGATAGAGTTTGTCAGATCTCCTAAAGCTCTACAGCCATATTAGATCAAGACCTACGGTTTAGGGGTGCATTCCGAACCACTACAGCCTCCATGGCACCGCAGAGACTCAAACCAGAGATCTGTGTAAAGAACGTCATCGCACTAGTCACTGAGCTATCAGCTCACCTGATATAAATTAAGGCAAGTAAGACACACTATTTTATGCTTTGTGAGACAATATGCATTGACCACTCGTTATAAACATCCCATGTTCAAATTAGACGACTCAGAACACATGCCCATTTTTAAATTTAATATGAATGTGGACCAATTCTCTCCAAGAATGTGCCTTTTATATAAAGCAACATAGACATTACATGCTATAGTGAAAATAGACTATATATCTTGATCTCGCGTACTGAACAACAATCAATTTAATTAAAAATGAGCTTAGAATTGCCCATATTTAAATTAATTTGAATAGGGCTATTTCCCACTCCAAGAATGCACCTCAAACAATGCAATACTGACATTATAGGCTATAGTGACACTATTTGCATTCATTCCCTCCTTCACTTACACCATTTACTTCCATTCACAGAATAAATCCGCTTTTGTGATTTTAATACCTCCCTTTTGTTTCTTTACTCCTTTGTTTATTAATTTATCATATCCTACTAACAAAAACATTTTTCGTTCCTAAGGGGACATTGCTTAAGAATCTCATTTCATAGATTTAAAAACAATGCGACCCATGCAAATAAAATAAACAAAGGCTTTAAAAATAAAACCATGAAATTGCACGCTTTTGTTTATGTCTCTAACATCATACAAGTTCAAAATTTTATAAAAGCATTTTACTTACATACCGCAAAGAAGAATGTTGAATAAAGAAAAGTTTTTTTTCTTCCTCTTTTTTTTTTTTTTTAATGTTAATTTCTTCGATATATGTACCTATAAATTGAAAGAGATGTTCGACTTTTTAATGGTATCAATTTACTGCTTATTTCTTTTTTAAAAATATTCTTCAAGAAAGTACATTTTTAGAAAACTTTCTTATGTTTTAATATGCAAACGTGCTTTATGTAGTTGGGAAGTTTTTAAGTCGATTACTTTTAACATAAGCTCGGAAGATTCTGCTTAAGCCTATGTTGTGTTAGCCATCATTTGGTATCTAAATTGGATCCAGTTCGTTTTTGTGGCCCACATATAGATGAAATATTCAAGAATTAAAAGAAAATTTCTGAATTTAGCTGGCTTTTTTAATACTACCTTTATAAGCTTAGAGTTAGCTTCAATCTACTTTTCTAAACAAGCTGCAGCAATTTTAAAACAAATTTTAAATGAATGGATTCAAAATGCAATTGGAAAACATGACAGAAACAATTTTTAGACACAAAAATAATCTTACAAAACTACATTAAGTTTTATATCTTTTGATGCAATCGATATTAAAGAAGACTTTCATTTTGGTCTCTGATATACTTTGTTTAATTTCTATATCACGAACATTAATTCTATGGATGGGACATAAGAAGATGAAATTATCTTTCACAATGAATTTTAAAACATTTATATGTCATACGATAGGATATACATTTCATAGGACATATAAACTACATTTTATATGTCCTATGAAATAAAACACGTAAAATTTGTATTCTGTCGCACATACAAGCTTTCACAATCTCTATCTTCTGTAACGTGACTGTAATGCACACTGCCTGTAAACCTAGGCCCTTTTATTTTTTAAGATGCCCACGTTATTAAAGGGATCATATGTAAATCCTTATCAGACTTCTTTAATGCTTATTCATGTCGGTACCCTAAACCTTTTGTTTTGAAAAGGAAACCTCATCTGGTGGGTAAACCTTTTTTTCCTTTATGGTAAGGAATAATGTGTCGTGTAACAGTGCAAAAGTGCACATCTAATTGGAATTTATTGGAAATCTAGAAATCCTAGGAAACTGAAAAGTCAGTGCAAGTTATACTGTTATATTCTCCACTGTCAATATTTAATATTTAGTTAGGGTCAAATGCAAAACATTTTCTAAATATTGAAATTATATCATTTTTTTTATTATTCCGTTACACAATTACATTATTACACAAGTATATTCAAAACGCTTTACACCTATTTAAATTAATTTATTCCATTAAAAGTAATTGCTTTAAATTTTCTTATTTTAAAAGAATGCTTTAAAAAAGCCAGAAATCATTTTGCTTTCAATATTATAATAAAAAATAATACTGAATATTTCAGCTCTTAAATTATTAAGACACAAAATTCAAAAAATATTTCTCTAACAATTATGACTCACATGCAATTTGTAACTGCACATAAAATATTAAGTATATATGTATGTATAATAATGTTTGAATTTATTTTTGGAGCATATTATTTTGAAAATCATAGAGAAGATCAAAACTGAAATAAGAATGATATTTGAAATTAATAATAGGAAATGGATTTTAATGAATTACGTATTGTATTTAAATATTAACTTCATTATTTATCTATTTTTAAATAAATAGATCAATAAATTTAAATGTTAATGTCCTTAGGAAAATTAGCTATTTCATGATGGGCTACATTTATAAAGTTATTTGGTAGTATTTAAAACAGAGCTAAAGCCCCATTCATTACAGTGTGGTTGAATAATCTTTTCGTAAAATATAAACATCTTAAATGTTAATTGAATTTTGCAATTAATCTCATTTGGCGTTTTTAAACCACAGCGGTTTCCATTAAATATGTGCTTAAGTTGGATTTACACTTAATTAGCACGTAATAACGTTTATCCATATACAAATTTTTATCTTCTACAAATTCCAAAATTTTAAAAAGATAATAATGAATAAGTCCCTACAATGGGTATTTACAGAAAAAAAAAAAGTTTGATCTAGATAATTTCAAAGAAGTCGATTTGGTTTGAAGCTCTAATTGATGGAAAAATTACCACATTTAACTTCAATTCAGATTACCTTTCAAGTTTTACACCTAATTTTGTTTGGACAGTGGTTTCTGAGAAATTATTCATGTTTAAATTAAATTTATGTGTAATTAACAAGTCTTAAATCTGAACTGATTTTTTATCTTCTACGAACTAAAAAAATTTTTAATATATAAAAATTGTTATAAGCTTTAAATATTTGATCATTCGTAAAGAATTAAAGCTTATAAAGATATATTGAATAAACTTCAATTATTTAATGAAATTGATTCGATTTCCAACACATAAATCGATTAAGAGTGATTTTTAGTGTTTTAAATAAAATTTAATTTATTACATTTTAGAGCCCAGCGAGTTTTAGAAAATACATTACAAAATGCTTAAAACGAACCTTGAACTAAAAAAAGAAATTCTTATCACTACGAATTTAAAACATTTTAAGAGAGAAAAAAATAATTAAATTTTAAACCAAAATGCAGAAAATTGAATTTGCAATTTTAATAAGAAGATTAACATACTATATATTAATTTTGCTTTAAACCTAAACTTATTTAACCCGTTATAGTCAATACCATTTTCCAAAAATTAACACATTTTTATTTTTTAAATTTATGTATATTTAACATTTCTTTATTAGCATTTATTCATAAGTAAATTTAAAACGTTTTGCAAGTAAATAAAAAACGTTATTTTCTACGAATTTAAATGGTAAAGAGATTAATACTCCATTATTACGACGAGTTAATCCTTTATAACCTTAATCTCAGATTGTAAATTTAAGCAACACTGGTTTTAAAAAGAATTAAACATGTTCACCTTAAATTTACTCATAATTAATCCTAACCAGCATGTCCTTAAAAATAACCCTAGCATAATAATTTAAGCTTATGCATCATTAATTTGTTTTTCGAAAACAACTTAAAACTTTTATACTTTTTAATTTCTACGAACTTGAAATATTTAAAAATTTAAATGTTTTGAAGTTAGAAAAGTTTTAATAAACTTAGTTCTTAAAGAAAGTTCTTGTTGAGAAAGATAATATTTTCTGTATGATATCCAAGAAGTAGATTCAATGTGAAAGTTTAAGCAGTGAGAAGATTAACACACTCAACTTGAATCCCGATCTATTTTTAATCTAACCTGGCCTATTTTAAGCGACACGAAACCGTTCCATGAAATTAAACTTGTTTAATTGAAATTTACGAGTAATTAACATGTCCTGAAAAAGTAAACTTAAAAATATTTTTTGCTGATTTGCACACAACATTCTTAACAGATGTTTAGATACTTAGTTCTACAAGGACAAAAATTTCGTCCAAATAATTATATGTACTACTGAGCTACTTTTGTCTGCTTAAATACAATTAATTATAAAACTTTGGTTGGTGAGCTACTAATTTTGTGCAAGAACATTACTTGTTACTTTCCATGATCTAAATAACAAAGACATGAAAAGATTATTCTTGTAATTAGACCAACATTTAACAACAAGTAAAAAAAAAGCCACGGAGAAAAAGCATTACAGGTTGGGTCGGATTCTACTTATATTCAAGCCAACACGAGATAAAAATTTATACGTGTTTTCCGTTTCTTCAGTGGTAGCTTTTCCCCGTTGTTTTTTGCACAGTTTTTTGGTTCTCCAGAAGTTTTAATTAAAGCGAGAGTAACTATTAATGGAGATGCAATTTAATTCAGGGAAAGTTGTGCAGAGAAAGGTTTTTTTTTTAGTTTTTGGAAGTGATGAAAAATCGGACAAACATGTAAAAATTTTTGTTTTGTAGTTAATTTAATTTTTTCAATGTTGACGGTTTGTCGTAATAAAATACTTAAAATAAAATGGAATCTTGGTTTCATACTTGAAGTTCATTTGCATACGTGGATGTTTTTGGTTTCCTTTCGTTAATTTATCATTATTTTTGACTTTCTGCTTTTCGTCAAGAAGGATTATTTTGTTTTTTATTTTATTTTTCCTCAAGTTGTGTTTTCAATTTTGAAGGGAAATGTAATAATAAAAAATATTTATGAGTTAAAATTCACCCTAAAAACTTATTAAAACTTCCTAATAAATGAAACACTCTTTCAAAAATTAAAAAAAAATTAGCAAAAACACAGTTTTCGAAATGCGATTGTGATTAATATTATTATTAAATCTATAAAAAGGAACTTTAAGAATTGCTTAAAGGTGATTTTTGCATTTGGTAAAAATATATTTTTATTATTTCTTATTTATGGAAATTAAATAAGTAAATTTCATGCTCTGTTAATTAAAATATAGGCGTTTTTTGTTAATACGAAATTTATTTTATTTTGTTAGATATGCATGTTACAATATGAAATCTGATTTTTTTTTAGTATAGGACTTCTCGCGTGTGAAATATTTTAAGAATTATACAAGAAAATATATTTCATAGATAAAAAATAGAATGAATTTTTAACATGTTATTAAAATTTTAAAAGATTGTTCCTGTTTTAGATTTAAAACTTTTTTTGAAATGTTTTGGAATCAGTTATCTAGCATTTGCCATTTAGGTGTGATATCGATAAAAAAAATAAAATAAAATCTAACCATATTTAAATAAATTTTTCTTTCATAATACATGACTCTTTTGTTAATAAAATATATCAACATTTTAATTTTTATGGGAAATAATAAAAAAAAAAATGCCGAGATATCTAAACCTCTCTTAATCTAAAAGAATTCACTGCTTACTTTGTTTTGGCTGGTATAAACCGAATTTAGAAAAAAATGTATTTTAAGTTCTAAAATCTCAACCGTCTCAGCTACAAATCGTCCAATTTTAAATAAAATTATTATTTATATTTTCGATATTTAGATAATGTTATACATGTAACCCTAATTACATATTTGATATGGACGGTAGAGAATATAACAGTATATCTCACTGACTATCAGTTTACTAGGAGTTCCAGATTTCTAATTAGATGTGTACTCTTGCACCGTTACGCCTCCTTACTACTATAGTAGGAAAACATGTTTAGTCCGCAGGTGATGTTTGCTTTAAAAGACACTAAAACACTATAAGGCCAACATAAATAAACATTAAAGAACTCGCACCCCATTAGTAACGTGTCCAGCTAAAATATAAATGGACCTAGGTTTACAGGCAGTGTACATTTCAGTCACGTCAAACTCTTAAGTAACAAGATTTGAAAGCGATTGTGATCGCTTGTATATGCGAGAGAAAGAAAAGTTTTATTTCATAGGACATATAAATGTAGGTATTTAAAAATCTTCTTGAAAGTTAATTTCTTCTTCTTAAATCCTCTCGATAGAATTAATGTTCGTGCTATATAAATTTAACACAAGGTGCATCGATGGCAAAACGAAAACCTTATTTAATATCTATTGCATTGAAAAGAAATAAAACCTACCATTATTACTATTTTCTTATGTAGTTTTGCGAGATTAGTTTTTGGGTCTAAAAATTGTTTCGTCACATTTTCCAATTGCATTTCGAATCAATACATTTAAAATTCGTTTAAATTGCTGCAGCTTGTTTAGAAAAATAGCTGGCATCTAACTGTAAGCCTATAAAAGTAGTATAAAAAGCCAGCTAAATTCAGAAATGGATTTTTAATACTTGAATAGTTCATCTATATTCCGGCCACAAAAACGAACCGGATCCAATTTAGCTACCAAATGAAGGCTAACTCAACATAGGTTTAAGCAGAATCCTCCGAACTTATGCTACAAATAATCGACTTAAAAACTACCCAACTACGGAAAAGCACATTTGCATATTAAAATATAAGAAAGTTTTTTAAAAAAATGCACTTTCTTGAAGAATATTCTTTAAAAAAAAATAAGCAATCAACTGATACCATTAAAAGTCGAACATCTCTTTCATTTTTCATGTACATATATTGAAGAAACTAACATTAAAAAAAAAGAAAGAAAGAAAACATTTCTTTATTCAAAAGTCTTCTTTGCGGTGTATAAGTGAAATGTTTTTATGAAATTTTGAACTTGTATGATGAAAGCACAAAAAAAAAAAAAACTTGCTTTTTCATGGTTTTATTTTTAAAGTCGTGTTTATTTTATTTCCTAGGATCGCATTGTTTTAAATCTATGAAATGAGATTCTTAAGCTATGTTTCCCTTAGGAACGGAAAATGTTTTTGTTAGTAGAGTATGATGAATTAATAAACAAAGGAATAAAGAAACAAAAGTGAGGTATTAAAATCACAAAAGCGAATTTATTCAGTGAATGAATGCAAATGGTATGAGTGAATGAGGAAATGAATGCAAATGGTGTCACTATAGCCTATAATGTCTGTATTGCATTGTTCGGAGGAATATTCTTGTAGTGGGAACTCGCCAGTATTCAAAATAATTTTAAATATAAGCAAATGTTCTAAACCCAATCTGAATGTTGTTCAGGATGAGAGATTAAGGCATATTGTCTATTTTCACTACTTACTTAATTTTACTTATGTTTTTGTATAGCATGTGTTGGGGAACTGTAATACCATCGATGTCTGTATTCTCTGGAATCCACTTTAAGCCGTATGCCTTGATCTAATATGACCAGAGCTTTCGGCGTAGATATGACAACATAGGGCATTTAAAAAGAACACATCGTCTATCTCGAAATCTGCCAGTAGGCAGGTGGTTTTGGCTCAAAATGGGCTGTAGTGCCAGGAAGTTAGTTAGTTTCTATTAGGTAATTTTTATACAGTCGTGTCATAAATTGAAGTGACAAACTTTAAGGGAAAACAAAAAAAAAAAAAATTTTCACATAGCAAGAAATGCATGAGACTATTTGCTCAATATACGAGTGGGTACCTTTTCAAAATTAAAGCAATTAACATTGACTTTTGTATTTTTGATACCAAAGAATCATCATTGACATGCATACAAGTTTTACTGAAATTTAAAAAAATCATATTAGAAAGATGAGATGGATTTTTAGCTGGATAAATCTGACAGTAAACTCTTTTAATCTCCACTTCTTGTTTTAGTACATCTGAATATTCTTGTTTAAGAAATTTAGTTAAGTATCTTAAAGACCACATCACAAGAATGTGGATCACAGCTTTGACTTTCGGAAAACATTTAGCATTTTCAAAATTATGAATAATACCTTACACGGACACTTAAAATCATATACTATTGTGCAGAATCCCATGTTTCAGATAAAGGCCTAATTTCAACAATAAGAAAAAGTGTAGCTGAGTCAACAGCTATTTTCTTACTAAAATTTTTTTTTTTGTGGTAAAAAGTTTAGTAGATCAATTCTAACTCCTCGTTTATTTCATTTACCATTTATGTGGCACCAAACTTTACATTGTCTAATCGTCTATACGTAATGTATCATTGTACATAGTTCTCGATCTATTACTTACCATAAATTCACGATACTTCATATTCAATTTAATGCTTCATATAATTCACAAGACCCAAACATGGTTGATATGATGCGTGATACATTCAAAAGAAAGATGGTTCGGATTGGATCCTTATCTTCTTTTAAAACTGAAACAACATAAAATAACATTACCTAATTACCATAACATAGAATAACATTACCTAATATGCATTTTTTTGCATTGCATTGCATTACTGTTGTTTACTGTTCCTGATATGTATTACTAGTAAAGATCCGCTTCAAAAATAGGGAAGACATGCCCCTTTAAAGTCAATGTGTTATCTCCAAATATTTTGAAGGTCTGATGGTTAATTGGCGAGCCTTCTAGCCTTTGGTACCATAGACTTCTGGTTTGAATACTGGCGGTGGCATGGATGTTTGTTGGTGGTTCGGAATCAACGTTAAACTGTAGGTCACGGTCTAATTAGCCTAAAGTGTGCACAAAATGACGAAACGACCAACCGAAAATAAACTAAAGCTTCTCAACGAGAATATATTAAATTAATGGTTCTTTGTTGTTTAAATGTTGTACTGGAAGTGTTGTACACATTAATCGTTATATGATTATGAATGTTATTTTATATAAAAAAGAAATTTTTTTTTTTTTGACGAAATGAAAGACAAAATATATTATTTTCCTTACATATTTTAATGTAGCATATATGTAAATCATAAATACTAACTAAATCCATTAGTTGCATTTAATAGTAAAATTAAACATTATCTATGGGACAAATGGTGTTAAAATGGGATAATTACATCATATCAAAGATAAAGGACAAAAAAAAAAACATTGACTTTATTATTAATGACTTTGGATTACAAATTTTATTCCATTAATATATAAGACACTTTAACATAGTTATAAGATAATTAGATCGAATGATTCCTCGATATTTGTTATTTTTATATTTCTTATAAATTTCAGCAATACAATTTTTTTTATTTACGAATAATTTTATGAATTATTTAACAAAAGTTAAGGAGCATAAACAATAATTTGTTTTTATTTCCAACAAATTAAGCATTCTGATTATAAATCTGTTCGTTCATTTATATCAATTTATGCATGCGTAGTTTTTCGTTCATAAAAAAAAAAGTTTTAAATAAAAAAGTTTTTTCTGATCTTCAAGAAAAGTTTAATTGTTCTTCTAAGAACAACGTAACAATTTTTTTCTTTCCCTTAATTATGTTTGTTTACAACTTGTGGGAAGAAGAAAAGTAATAATTAACATCAAGTATGCGATTAAACAAAAAAAAAAACCTGCTCAACAAACATGAACAGGTGTTAATTCTGTCAAACTATAGACCTTCAATTCGCATGTACTTGGCATATTATGCTGAGGAATGTTCCTTAGTTTATGGCTTATAGGTTAAAAGAAGAGCTTTTTTTTGCTTTTTTTTTTTTTTCTGGAGAATAATTTAATGAATTGCTCTTTTTATTGTAGGTTTATTTTTCACTTTTGAGTTTTCGCCATAAAAATTAAGAATAGCGTTATTGCTCTTCGTTCTCAAAAGACATGCAATCTGTAAATAATTAACTTTTTATAGCGTTTCTTTTGCCTATTAAAAACTCTTCTCGAAAACATATTTAAGTAATTTGTTGTTTTTTAAAATATTAAGTAAATCTTTCCGTCAAATGGGAAGCAAGTTAAAATTCTGTTATACTGAAATTGTTATAAATTGTGCAGTTAAGTGTAAAAATGATTTTACATTTATTTTTTTGCAATAAAAGTCATTTATTACTTGGATGACATGTTATAAATTTAAGTAAAATGTGTAGTAGGAAATAATGAAATTGTCTCTAGTAGATTTCGCTAGTGGTTCAGTGAAGTTGGCCAACAATTTTTTTGTTTTTCTGTTGCTCCAATTGAAATGTTTATTATTCGATTTAGACATATTTGATATGGTTTGAAGCTCTAATTGATGCATAGATTAACACATTTAACTTCAATTCAGATTACCTTTCAGTTTTACACCTAATATCATTTGTGATAATGCAACAGTAGAAATCTACAACAAGAAGATTTTAAGAAATTATTCATGTTTAAATTAAATATATGTGTAAATAAAAAATCTTTAAACATCAATTTTATACAAAAATATTTTTTTGTATTTTTTGAATTAAAAAATAGTACCATATAAAAAAACGGATATAATCTATAAATCTTTATAAATGAACAACTACAAAGAAAAAAATGAAACAAAATCTCAATAATTTAACGAAATTGATTCGATTTTAAGCACTAAATTGATTAAAAGATTAATAAATTTGATTTTTATACCTAATAAATTTAATTTAATATATTGCATTTTAGATCACAAAGGGGTTTAAGAAATTCATTAAATGTGCTTAAAAATGATCTTTTATCTGAAAAAGAAATTCTTATCAATGCAAATTTTTAAAAAACTTTGTGAGATAAACGAAACAAATTTTAAACCTAGCCCACGCAAAAAATAGCATTTTCAAGAAAGATTATTCAATACGAATAATTTAATGAGAAGATTAGTTTTACTAAAAATTAATTTTGCTTTAAGTTTAATTTTTTCATCACAATTTTATCAAATCCAGTTTCGAAGAAATAGCAGCTTTTTTTTATTTATGTAATTTAACATTTTCAAAGGAACATTTAATCATAAGTAAATTAAAAAATTATTTTGTATGATGAGTATGTGCAGAATTTATTTTAGAATTATATCAAACTTTTTTATTCAATTTCAATTTAAATGGTAAAGAGATTAATACACCAATATTTATAATTCAATTATATCCTTAATCTCAAATGGCCAATTTAGGTAACACTGGCATAAAAAGAAACAAACATGTTTACCCTACATTTACTCCTAATTAATCCTAACTAAAAAGTCCTTAAAAGTAACCCTTTCTTAACAAAACATAATTTTTATACTTATGTATCATTAATTTCTCTTTAAATCTGCCTAAAACTTTTATAATTTTTAATTTCGAATAAATTGAAATATTGTAATAATTAAAATGTTATGAAGTTCAAAAAGAATTACTAAACTTAGTTCTTAAGAAACATTTGTGTTGAGAAAGAAAATATTTTATGTTTGAATTCTAAGAATTTGATTCAAACGTGAAGTTTTAAACAGATTATATTAACACACTCAACTTGAATTCAGTTGTACGCTTAATCTAACTTGGGCTACTTTAAGCGACACTGGTACCATGAAATTAGACTTGTTTAATTTAAATTTACGAGTAATCAACAGTCCTTAAAATGTAAACAAAAATAATTTTTTGTTGATTTGTACACAACATTCTTAAGAGATGTTTAGTTACTTAGTTCTACAAGGACATAAATTTCGTCCAAATAATTATATGTACTGCTTTGGTCTCCTTAAATACAGTTAATTATAAAAGTTTGGTTGGTGAGGTACTAATTTTGGGCAAGAACATTGCTTGTTACATTCCATGATCTAAATAACAAAGACACTGAAAGATTATTCTTGTAATTAGACCAAATTTTAATCCAAGTAAAAGAAGCATGGCTACAGAGAAAAAACATTACAGGTTGGGTCGGATCCTAATTATATTCAAGCCAACACGAGATAAAAATTTATACGTGTTTTACGTTTCTTCAGTGGTAGCTTTTCCCATTGTTTTTTGCACTGTTATTAGTTCTCCAGAAATTTTAATTAAAGCGAGAGTAACTATTAATGGAGATGCAATGGAATTCAGGGAGAGTTGTGCAGAGGGAGATTTTTTCTTTTTGTTTTTGAAAGTGATGAAAAATTGGACAAACACGTAAAAATTTTTGATTTGTAGTTAATTTAATTTTTCAGTGTTGAAGATTTGTCGTAATGAAAGACTTAAAATGAAATGGAATTCTTGGTTTCATACTTGAAGTTCATTTGCACGCGGGGAGATTTTTTATTTGTTTCCTTTCGTTAATTTATCATTATTTTGAACGTTTTGCTTTTCGTAAAGAAGAATTATTTTTTATTTTTTGCTGAGACTGTTTTTTGTAGTTTGAAGAGGAATTTGATAAAAAAAAATTTACACTTCAAAATCCTTCCAAGAAAAACGTATTAAAATGTATTACAAAAAATTAACTTATTTTGGCGAGTTAGTTTAACATACTAATAAGTAACACTGTTTCGAAAATTAAAAAATTAGCAAAAACACATTTTTGAAATGAGATTATGACTAATATTATTATTAAATCTGTTTATGAATTGCTTGGAGGTCAATTTTTGCATTTCTTAAAAAGTAATTTTTTTCAATAGTTCTTATTTATGGAAGTTAATTACGTGAATTTAATACTCTGTTAATTAAAATAAAGAATTGTTTTGTTAATACGATTTTATTACATATGTATGTCACGATATGAAATTTGATTCTCTTTTAATATAGGACTCTTCGAGCGTGATGTACTTTTAAAATAATATGTTTTATAGATAAAAAAAAAAAAAGTGGTATGAAATTTTTCGCATGTTTTTAAAATTTTAAAAGATTGTTGTAATTTTACATTAAAAAAGTTTTGGAAATTTTCTGAAGCAGTTATTTATCATTTGTAGTTTATTTATGACACCGATATAAAAATAAATAAAATATAACTATATTTAACTAAATTTTTCTTTCATAATGCAAGGCTCTTTTTGTAATAAAATATATAAAAATTAAAATTTTTTTATGTGAAATCATAAACAAAAAATCACGAGATATCTAATCCTCTGTTTAACTAAAAACTTTAATTGATTACTGTATTTTAGCCGGTATAAACCGAATTTAGAAATATGTATTTTGAGTTTTAAAATCTAAAGAGAAATTTCAAGCAAAAATATAAACATTTTGTAATCTTGAAATATTTGGGAGTATAAATAAATATTTTCTGTATATTTTATTAAACAAATAAACTGCAACAATGAAAAAATTTCTATCATAAATTTCTGGAACAAGCATGTTCAATCATTTTTGAACAAAACATGTCAATTTTTTTATAGCTCTTTACTTTAATTTATTTCGTGTTTCTCTTAGAGAAGAATTTTTAGAATCTGACGAATAATTAACTTCAATTCTTACATTTAAAATTTTAAAAAAATTATTTTGACATGCATCTATTTCAAAGAAGAATGCTTCTTTATTATACGTTAAAATTTTCAGTATTAGTAATGAAAATACAAAGTTAATGCAAATGATAAGACATCATCTAAAGTTGATGTTAGCGAAAAACATATTATAAAGTTAATGAAGATATTTATAATATAAATATGGATATGTAACTTGATTACAAGGAGCATCAGTGCCTAACATGAAAGTCTTATTTGATATCGATTGCATAGAAATGAAATAAAACCTGTCATTGTTATTCTTTTAAGCTATATTTAAAATCTCTCATAGCATAGTTTTGCAAAACAATTTTGGGAGTAAAAAATTGTTCCATTTTATGCTTTCCAATTTCATTTTGGAATCTATGCATTTAAAATTCGTTTAAATTGCTGCAGCTTTAGAAAAGTAGCTGGCAGCTAACTCTAAGCTTATAAAAGCATTATAAATAGCCAGCTAAATTCCGAAATATTCTTTTAGTACTTGAATATTTCATCTATATTCGGGCCACAAAAACCAACTGGATCCAATTTAGGTACCGAATGATGACTAGCACAGCATAAGCGTAAGCAGAATCTTCAGATGTTAAAAGTAATCGACTTAAAAACTACCCTGCTATGGAAAGCACGTTTGCATATTAAAACATAAGAAAACTTTAAAAGAAATTTACTTTCTTGAAGAATATATTGAAAAAAAAAAAAAGAAATAAGCAATAAATTGATACCATTAAAAAGTCGAACAACTTTTTCATTTTACATGTACATGTATTGAAGAAACTAACATTAAAAAAAAGGAAGAAAAAAAAAACATTTTTAATTCAACATTTTTCTTTGCGGTGTAGAAGTGAAATGTTTTTATGAAATTTTGAAGTTGAACTTACAGACACAAGCAAAAGCGTGCATTTTCATGGTTTTTATTTTTAAAGCATTGTTTATTTTATTTGGAAGGGTCGCATTGTTTTAAATCTATGAAATGAGATTCTTAAGCAATGTCTCCCTTAGGAACGAAAAATGTTTTTGTTAGTAGAATATGATAAATTAATAATCAAAGGTACAAAGAAACAAAAGGGAGGTATTAAAATCATAAAAGCGGATTTATTCGGAGAATGAATGTAAATGGTATAAGCGAACGAGGGAAAGAATGCAAATGCTGTCACTACAGCATATGATGTCTGTATTGCTTTGTTCGGAGGGGCATTCTTTGAGTGGGAACTAGCCTCTATTCAAATTAATTTTAAACATGGGCAAGTGTTCTAAATCCCATATTTAATCTGTCTGAATGTTGTTCAAGATGCGAGATTAAGGCATATTGTCGATTTTCCCTATATCATATAATGTCTATGTTTTTGTATAGGATGTGGAATTGGAACTGGCACGTATTCAAATTAAATTTAAATATGGGCCGGTGTTCTTACTCATTTAATTTTAACATGGGAATTTAAGAACGAGAGATGAATGCGTATTGTTTTACAAAGTATAAAATAGTGTGTTTTACTTGTCTTAGTTTATATTACAGGGGCGTGATGGCTGAGTGACTAGGGCTCTGGCACTCGATGCCGCATGTCTCTGGTTCGAGTTCTTGAAATGTCATGGAGGCCTGTAGTGATTCGGAACCCACCTTAAAAAGTAGGCCCGGTTTATTATGACTGTAGAGCGTTGGAGTAGGGCTGAAAAACCTACCCGTATAAAGAAACATATTTTGTCTCGAAATTTGCAAATAGGCAGATTGCCTAGCTCACTATGAGCTGTAGTGACTTGGAGTTCGCTAGTTTAGACTAGGTAGTTTTTAAATAGGCTGAGTAAATATTGATGTAACAAACTTGTAAGGAAAACGAAGCCAACAAATATCATTTTCACATAAATTTTTTGTCATTCAATTTTTTTCACATTATTTCACGTGCAATGGGTCACGTGCACATGGGTCTATTTGATGTATGTACGTGTGAGTATTTTTCCAAAATGAAACAATTAACATTCTCTTTTTCTCTTTTTTTTTTTTTTTTTGACTAAAAAACATGAATTGCATGTAAAAGTTTAACCGAAATTTAAAATCCTATTACAAAGATGAGATGGACTTTTAAAGATAGATCTGACAGTAAACTAGTATAACCTCAACTTGTTTTTGATACATCTGAATGTTCTTGTATATGAAATTCAATTTAGTTTGTCCACTGTAAGACCACATTTCAACAATTTAGATCATTGCTTTAGCTTTTAGAAAACATTTGGCATAATTTCAAAATTATGAATCAAACTTTACACGGATGGTTAAAATCATACATTACTGCCCAGAATCTCATATTTCGGGCAAAAGTTTTATTGTGACAAGACTAAAAAGTCTACTTGAGTAAACAACCGTTTTCCTACTAAAATTATTTTTTGTGTGTGTTTTATCACCACTTGAAAAGTTTAGTACGTCAATTCTGAGTCCTTGCATTATTTCGTCTACCATTTATGTGGCACCAAATTTTCCATCGTATAATTGTCTATACTTAATGTATCAGTGTGCAAAGTTATGTAGCTATTACTTACCATAAATTCTCAATACTTCATATTCAATTTAATGCTTTGTAACAATTCACAAGACCCAAACAATGTTTATATGATATGTGATCCACTTCAAAGAAAAATATTTTGGATTAGATACTTAACCCTTTTAAAATTGAAACGATTTAAATTTGATACCTAATAGGCACTTTATTGCATTACTATCGTTTACTGTTCTTGACGTGTATTGCTAGTAAAGATCAGTTTCCCTGCAGAAATATAAAGAACACGCCTCTTTTAAATAAATGTGTTATCTCCAAAGCCTCATAAGACTTGATGGTCAATTGGCTAACGCTCTGGCGTTTCGTACCAGAAGCTTCAGATTCGAATCGTTACTGTTCGTTAGTGGTTTGAAATCTACGTTTAACTGTTGACCAATGCCTAATTAGCCTAAATTGTGCACAAAATGACGGTAGAGCGACAAACAAAAGTTTCTCAATGAGATTTTAATAAATTCATGGATATTTGTTGATTAAACGTTATACTGGAAGTGTTCTACACATTAGTCGTTATATGAAAACGAATGACATTTTATATAAAATGAAACATTTTCTTTTGCGAAATATAAGACAAAATTTATTACTTTACTTACATCTCTTAATCTAACACATATAAAACATAAATACGAACTAAATCCATTAATATTTAATAGTAAAAGCTAAGTTACTATAATCGTAATAATTTATTTCTAAGTGGAACAAATGGTGAAATAATGGCTTGCTTTTTAATCCATGAATTACATCACATTAAAGATATTGAAAAAAAGCCGATTGTCCTGTTTATTAATTACATTGGATTACAAGTTTTATTCATTTAATAAGATAAGATACTTTAGCATAGATTTACGGTAAATGAATCCAATGAGTCCTCCACATTTAATATTTCTATATTCCGTTTTCGAAGTTAATAGAATAGAAAACAATTTTTATTTACGAATAATTTTATGCATTATTTAACAAAAGTTAAGGAGCATAAACAATATTTTTTTATTTCCAACAAATTAAGCATTCTTATTATAAATCTGTTCGTTTATTTATATCAATTTATGCATGCCTAGTACGTCACTTATTAAAAAAAAAAAAGGGTTTTTTCCATTTTTAAAGAAAAGTTTAATTGTTCTTCTAAGAACAGCGTCAAAGTTTTTCTTCTTCCCTTAATTATGTTTGTTTATAACGTGTGGGAAGAAGAAAAGTAATAATTAACATCAAGTATGCGATAAAACAAGACAAAAATTCTGCTCAACAAATATGAACAGATGTTAATTCTGTCAAACTATAGACCTTCAATTCACATGTACTTTTTTTCTATATTTTTTCAGGAGAATGAAGAGCTTTTTTCTAATGAATTGCCTTGAATTTTTTATTGTAGGTTTATTTTTCACTTTCGAGTTTTCGCCTTAAAAATTAAGAATAGCTTTATTGTTGTACGGTCTCAACGACATGCAATCTGTAAATAATTAACTTTTATAGCGTTTCTTTTGCCTATTAAAAACTCTTTTCGCAAACAATATTTAAGTAATTTGCATCTCTACGTAAATGTGAAGCAAGTTAAAATTGTTTTATACTGAATTTGTTATAAATTGTGCAGTTAAGTGTAAAAATGGTTTTACATTTTTTTTTTTTTTTGCAATAAAAGTAATTTATTACTTTGTAGGCGTCTTGCAAATTTAAATAAAATGTCGATTAAAAAGTAATGAAATTGACTCTAGTATTCTTATTTAGTTGTTCATTGAAGTATTAGATTGGCAAGAAAGTTGTGTCGTTTTTCTGTTGCTCTAATTGAAATGTTGATTATACGATTTGTTTTTATGCGATTTAGATAATTGTGGTATTAATCGAAAGCTGCTATTTCCGCGTCTTGATTTCGCGATATTACAGGTGGTTTTTAATTATGAAATTTTGGGAAATAGGAGTATATGAGGGATTACGGAAAACCTCATTTTAAGCACAACTTGGTCATTGGAAGCTCATAAAAATTTGCGTTTCGTCTTAGGACCATCTAAAGTTAAGATGCGTATGGTCCAAAGACAGTCTAAAATTCAGGCCAGAGGACATGAAGCTCAATATGATACTGGAAGACCAAAGAAATTAATGTTAGGACTTTAAAGGGTATTAAACCAGTATTGACTACGAGGGAGATCGGCGATAATTTAGGCTTTAGCCACGTAACAATTAATCAATTAACCAAAAATTTGCCACACCGAATTTCTTGTGCTTCTCCTTTGCTCAATTGATAACAATTGAGACATTTTTTGGATCGTCTAAATGGTGGACGAAAGTGGATTGTGTTTGACAATGCAGTGAGGAATAGAGCCAAGATAAGCAGTTAATGGCCTACCATTAAGTTTGCATTAAAAAGCTAATGCTTTGTTGGGATTGTCAATGTCTTATACACTGGAAATTGCTGCAACCAGATCAAATTGTTGTATCATGCCTAAAAAATTAATCCGATTAATACAAAAATACGTGAACGTATGCACTGTATTTGACTGTTGTCTTCCAACATGGGAATATTCATTGCTGTAAGGACAAAGGGAGTGTCTAGGCTCTTGTTCATTGAAGTTTTATCCTATCCTCTTTACCTGGCACGGGGCAATACCTATAGCAAATCTAGATGTTACCCTCTCGAATGTCATTTGAACTACATTTGAAGACATGTGATAGATTCCTGCTGGAACAAAGTATATGTATCGGACAACGTAAAGGCCGATATGGAAAAGCAGTTTTTATTATAAATGGAAGACGACACATTTCTTATTAAATCCCATTTTATGTATTTTGAAGATTTTTTCTCATAAATGGATTTTGATAATAAAATGTGATTATCTGTAAAGTGCAAGATAGCAAATAAATATAAATAAATAAATAAAATATAAATATATATTATATATCCTTGATTTAAGCATTTTTATGAAAATAAAGTAAATAATTGTCAATATTATATAAATACAAAAGCTATAAAAAGTATAATTTAATTAATAGTTATTGTACAGTTTTATTTAAAAAAAAAATCCAAACTTTTCATCAATTACCAACGCAAATCAATTATTATCCAACATTATCATCATTTAATTATAGGATTTTCAATAAATATTTTAATTAGCTTTAAAAAAAAAAAAATTACGTTAAAGTTATTAACAGAATATTTTATAATTCCTTATTTTTCAAAAAACACATCTAGCTGAAAATCAGAAATAAACCTTTTAGGTAAAAATTACCTAATTATTCAAAATTGAATTTGAAAATTGAAACTAGAAAGAGAAAAAAAAGGAATTTTAATACTTAATGAAGAAAAAAAGTGAGTTAATTGCTATTTTTATTTCTAAAATGTTGAAGATCTTGTGAAAATTAGAAAATGTATTATTAATTACAATGAAATAATGAACTTTAAATATATATGAGGAGTATTTGAAGAAAAATAAGGTTTTTCTATAAAACTAATAATAAAGTATGTTTTGGATAATTTAAATTATTTAAATTGAATAAAAATTATTAACATGGAGAATCTAAATCAGAATTGCATAATCTACTATTTTTAGTTTTTTTTTTGTCCATTTTTAAAGTAAAACAATTATTGTAGATCCCATTTTGTTTTTTCTTTATACCTAAATACCTGCACTGGCAGAAATTCCCACGCTAACTCTCAAACCATTAAATAATCTAAACTACCGGCATTAACCATTAATAATAATATATTCCCTAAGCCCTGACACCTTAAATCAAAATACAAAAGGTATAAACAAAGTGGGAATCTCAGTAATTTTCTCTTAGACTGCAGACTAGAAGACTCAGACTTTCTCATACTGCAAATTAACCAATTAACTAAGCTTCGAAAGGCTTCAAGGTTACAGTTTAGAAGAGAAATACATACTTGTGTTACATAAATGCAAAACGTTTGGTTTAAATAATAATATAGTTTGTAAAACTCATGTGTAGGTCTCTGTACGGGCGTCATACCTGTCTATTAGAATCTGGCATCTAGCGAGGGCCCGCCCTTCAATACCAGCTTTAATTTAGAAACACACACTTACATTATATAAATGCCATCATAGAGATAAAAACTGAAATAAGAATGATAATTAAAATAAAATACTAGGAAATGTATATTAATGAATTACTAATTTTATTTAAATAAATTTTTATATTTTTAAATAAATAGAGCAGGAAATAAAAATCGTCCTTAAGAAAATTAGCGATTTCGTGATAGTTTATATTTATAACATCATTTGGCCGTATTTAAAACAGAGCTAAGTCCCATTCAATACATTTTGGTTAAGTCATCTTTTTGTAAAAGTTTAACAACTTAAATTTTTCAATTCAATTCAATTTCGCATTTAATCTCAATTGGCATTTTTAAACCACACCGATTCCCATGAAATATCATGTGATTAATTTAGATAAAGCAACATTTTTACGATGAGTACTTCCAGAAAATAAAAAATTGAGATGAGATTAGATAATTTCAAAGAAGCTGATTCGGTTTGAAGCTCTAATTGATGGATGGATTAACACATTTAACTTCAATTCAGATTACCTTTCAGTTTTACACCTAATATCATTTGGACTAAACCAATAGTAGAAAACTTCAACAACAGCATTTTCAGACATTATTCATGTTTAAATTAAATATATGGGTAACTAAAAAGTCTTTAAACCGCAATTTTTATCCGTAAATATTTTTCTTCGAATTAAAATATAGCAGCATATAAAAAAAAAAAGGATATAAGTTTCAAATCCTTATAAATGCGCATTTATAAAGAAAGATTGAAAGTAATCCCGTTTATTTAAGGAATATGATTCGATTTCAAACACATAAATTGGTTAAAAAATGAACAAACTTGATTTTTAGTGTTTAATTTAACCTATTACATTTTAGGTCCCGAGGGGTCTTAAGAAACTCATTAAATGTTCTTAAAAACGAATTTTTATCTAAAAAGAAATTCTTATCACTACAAATATAAAACATTTTAAGAGATAAAAATGAAACAAGGAAATTTTAAACCTAAATGATCAGCACATGAAAAAAGAATTAACAATTTTAAGGAAGTTTATTAAATTCGGATATTTTAATAAGATTAACATACTAAATATTCATTTTCATTTAAAAATAATATTATTTACGCAATTTAGTCAAGACCAATTTTCAAGAAATAACACAATTTTTATTTAAATTTACATAATTCAACATTTCCTTAGGAGCATTTATTCATAAGTAAATTTAAAACATTTTACAAAATAAAACATGTTATTTTGTAATATCTGCAGAATTAAACTTTTGGAAATTTTTTTTATTCAATTTGAATCAGATTAATACACCATTATTTCCAATTCTATTTTATACTTAATATCAAATGGCCAATTAAGGCCACACTTGTTTAAAAAAAAAATTAAACATGTTTAATTTAAAATTACTCTTAATAAATCTAAAAAATGTCCTTAAAAATAACAAAAAACTTAATTTTTATACTTGCGCATCAATAATTTGTCTTTGAAAAGAACTTAAAACTTTTATACTTTTTAATTTCTACGATCTTGAAATATTTAAATAATTAAAATGTTTAGAAGTTATAAAATAATTAATAAACTTAGTTCTTAAGAAAATTACTTGTTAAAAAGAAAATATTTTCTGTCCAAGAAGTTAATTCAACGTGAAGTTTTAAAAAGTGAGAAGATTAACACACTCAACTTGAATTCAGTTCTACGATTAATCTAACTTGGCCTGCTTTAAGCGACTCGGTTTCCATGAAATTAAACTTGTTTAATTTAAATTTACGAGTAATTAACACGTCCTTAAAAGTAAACAAAAATTAATTTTTTGCTGATTTGTGCACAACATTCTTAACAGATATTTAGATACTGTTCTGGGGACATACTTTCGAAATATATGTACTGGTGAGCTACTTTGGTCTGCTTAAATACAGTCAATTATAAAACTTTGGTTGGTGAGGTACTAATTTTGGGCAAGAACATTGCTTGTTACTTTCCATTATCTAAATAACAAAGACATGGAAGATTATTCTTTTAATTAGACCAACTTTTAATCTGAGTAAAAGAAACATGGCGACAGAGAAAAAAAACATTATAGGTTGGGTCGTATTCTAATTATATTCAGGCCAACACGAGATAAAAATTTATACCTGTTTTCCGTTTCTTCAGCGGTAGCTTTTCGCGTTGTTTTTGAGCAGTTTTTGGTTCTCTCCAGAGTTTTAATTAAAGCGAGAGTAACTATTAATGTAGATGCAATGGAATTCAGGGAGAGTTGTGCAGAGGGAAGTTTTTTTTTAGATTTTAAAAGTGATGAAAAATTGGACAAACACGGAAAATTTTTTTGATTTGTAGTTAATTTAATTTTTCAGTGTTTAAAACTTTGTCGTAATGAAATACCTAAAAATGAAATGGAATTCTTGGTTTCATACTTGAAGTTCATTTGCATGCGCGGTTGTTTTTTTTTTTTTTTGTTTCCTTTCATTAATTTATCATTATTTTTGACGCTCTGCTTTTCGTCAAGAAGGATTTTTTTCTTTTTTTTTATTTTTTCATGAGGCTGTGTTTTCTTGTTTGAAGAGAAATGTAATAATAAAAAAAAATTTACGTTAAAGTCCATCCAAAAAAACGTGTTAAAATGTATTACAAAAAAATTAACTTATTTTGCCGAGTTACTTTAACATCCTAATGAATCAAATACTATTTTGAGATTTAAAAAATTAACACAAGTACATTTTTTTGAAATGAGATTAGGATTAATATTATTATTAAATCTACAAAAATGGAACGTTGAAGAATTGCTTGGAGTTAAATTTTTTGCATTTTTAAAAGATATTTTTTTAATAGTTCTTATTTTTGGAAATTAATTACGCAAAATTCATCCTCTGTTAATTAAAATAAGGGCGTTTTTATTAATACGAAATTTATTTTATGTTATTAGATATGTATATTATGAAATGGAATCTGATTCGGTTTTTAATATAGGACTTTTCGATCGTGAAATAATTTTAAAATAATACATATATATTTTAGAGATATAAAAAATTCGTGTCACATTTTATATGTTTTTAAAATTTTAAAAGATTGTTGCATTTTTTCATTAAAAAAACTTTATGAAATTTATCTGAATAGCTATTTAACATTCAAATTTTTTATCATTAACAACAGATGTCACTACTGTGCAAATAAAAATTTATTCCATAATGCACAATAGAAATTTTGAATATGTAAGTTCTATTTTATTCATGATATTGAAAAACTTTTAGTGAGATTACAATATTCTAATATTTAAAATAAACTCTATTTCCTGTAGAATAGATTGAAAAATCTTGTACAATTGGTTTATTCATGAAAATAAAATCAATTCATGTTATGTGACAGTCTATTGTGTTTCAAAAGATAGCTAAAAATGATCTGACGAAGACGGTTTTATAAAACTCTCTATACAGATTCAAAATTTTAGAAGATTATTGTATTGCAGTTTAAATTGTGTTTTGTTTTAAGGAAGAAATAAAAATTTTTGATATGTGGAAAAATTGTGGTTTATAATAAAATATAAATCAGTTTCAAATGTGAAAAATTTTGAATTATTCCTCTGATTAAAAAAATAACAAAGCATAAAATTTTGCATTTAAATTTAAAAAAATGAAAATGATGGTTATATTTTTTTCCTTGACAAATGTAACACATTTGTGAGACATTTGTTGTCTTAAAAATCTAGATAATATGACAAAAATTTATAATATTAAACCTTGGGTTTATAATGGCTGGGTGATTAGATAAGCATGGTATGGAAAATTGTATCTTATTGTATGCAATGATAGGAATGAAATAGAACATTATTATTACTTTAAACTATGTTTTAAAAACTATCCTAATGTAGCTTTGCAAGATTATTTTTGGGTCTAAAAAATGTTTCATTTTAAGTTTTCCAATTGCATTTCGGAATCCATACATTTAAAATTCGTTTAAATTGCTGCAGCTTGTTTAGAAAAGTAGCTTTCAGTTAACTCTAAGCCTATAAAAGTAGTACAAAAAACCTGATAAATTCCAAAATTTTCGTTTAATACTTGAATATTTCATCCATATTCGGGCTACAAAACCAACTAGATCCAATTTAGCTACCAAATGATGACTAACACAACATAAGCGTAAGCAGAATCTTCAGAACATATGTTAAAAGTAATCGACTTAAAAACTACCCTGCTACGGAAAGCACGTTTGCATATTAAAACATAAGAAAACTTTAAAAAGAAATTTAATTTCTTGAAGAACATATTGAAAAAAAGAAATAAGCAATAAATTGATACCATTGAAAAGTCGAACATATTTTTCATTTTACATGTACATGTATTGAAGAAACTAACATTAAAAAAAAAAAAAGGAAGAAATAAAAATTATTTCTTTATTCAACATTCTTTGTGGTGTATAAGTGAAATGTTTTTATGAAATTTGAACTTGAATGATATTGCAGACACAAGAAAAAGCATGCTTTTTCATAGTTTTTATTTTAAAGTCTTGTTTATTTTATTTGCATGGGTGGCATTGTCTTAAATCTATGAAATGAGATTCTCAAGCAATGTCTCCCTTAGTAACGAAAAAGTTTTTGTTTGTAGGATATGATAAATTAATAAATAAAGGAATAAAGAAACAAAAGGGAGGTATTAAAATCTCAAAATCGGATTTATTTAGTGAAGAATGCAAATAGTATAAGTGAATGAGGGAATGAATGCAAATGGTGTCACTATAGCTTATAATGTCTGTATTGCATTGTTCGGAGGAACATTCTTGTAGTGGTAACTAGCCCTATTTAAATTACTTTTAAATATGGACAAGTGTTCTAAGGTCATATTTAATTTGTTCAGGTCGGGAGATCAAGGTATTACGTCTATTTTCTCGATAGCTTATAATGTCTATATTGCATTGTATGGGAGGTACATTCTTGGGGGTAATTTGTCCATTTTTAAATTAAAATTAAATATAAGACGGAGCTCTTAATCGTTTAATTTGAACATTGAATGTTTAGAAAAGAAATATCAATGCATATTGCATAGAAAGAATAAAATAGTGTGTTTCACTGGGTTTAGTTGATATTACACGGGGCGGATGGCCCAGTGAATAGCACTCTGGTTCTCGGTGACACAAATCGAGACCCTTCAGTACAATGGATGCCTCTTGTGGTTGGGAATTCACCTTAAATCTTATGTCCTGATTTAATATGACTGTAGAGCGTTCGGCGTACAACATTGGGTGTTAGTCTGACAACGTAGGGCCCTTAAAATGGCATCTTTTGTCTTGAAATCTGTCAATAGGCAGACATCCTGGGCCCATCATTGGTTGGGACTAGCTAATTTAGATTAGGTAATTTTTATATAGGATCAGCTAATATTGATGTGATGAAACGTGTAGAGAAAATAAAACATATAAAAAATATTTTTCACATTGCAATTAATGTATCAGCCTATTTGATGTATTTACGTATGGGTACCTTTACAAAATAAAAACACTTAATATTATCTTTTTGGGATTTTTTTTTGACCAAAGAACTATCATTTGCACGTAGAAGTTTAACCAAAATTAAAAATCATATTGGAAAGATGAGATGGATTATTTAAAAATAATTTTGACAGTAAACTACTATAACCTCAACTTTCTAGTTTTAGGTACATCTGAATGTTCTTGTATATGAAATTCAGTTAAGTGTGTTATAAAGACCTCAATTTGATTCACTGATTTAACTTCGGAAGACATTTGGCATTTTCAAAATTATGAATCAAACTTCATAAGGAACCGTAAAAATCATATTTTATTGTCTAGAATCACACGTTTTGGACAAAATTCTAATTTCAACAATACGAAAACTCCTAGTTGAATCAACAGTTATTTTCCTACTAAAATTATTTTTTTTTGTGTATTCTCTCATTCTCTAAAAAGTGTAGTACATAAGTTCTAACTCCTTGTATTATTTTGTCTATAATTTATGTATACGGCACCAAACTTCACATTGTCTAATCATCTAAGCATAATGTGTAATGTACACAGTTATGTAGCTATTTTATACCATAGATTCACAATACTTCCTATTCAATTTAATGCTTCATATAAATCCACAGGACCTAAACAAGATTGTTATGAATATTTCGTTAGACCCATCTTTAAACGTGACAATTCACATACGTGAATTACATTGCATTACTGTGACACATACGTGAGTAAAGAACACCCCTTACGTGACAGCATGCTTTTTTTTCAATGTCACATACGTGACACAGCTTTTCAAGACCTGACATGGATGTTAGTTCAGTTGTTCAGAATGCCCTTTTACACTGTAGGTCCCCGGTCTGATTAACCTAAAGTTTGCACAAAATGACAGTACAACGACCAACCGAAACGAATCCAAAGCTTCTCAATGAGATTGTATTAAATTAATGGGCTTTTTGTAGATTAAATGTTGTACTGGAAGTATTTTACACATTAATGGTATATGATTATGAATGCTATTTTATATAAAAATAATTTTTTTCCGAAAGAAAGATAAAATTTATTACTTAGCTTACATCTCTTAATGTAAGACTCATCTTTCTAATAAGATTTTAAATTTCGTTAATTGTTTCCACATATATGAAACATACATATTAACTAAATCCATTAGTTGCATTGAATAGTAAAATTTACCATATTGGGTCAAATGATGTCTGGACAAATTTGCTTTTTAATTCAGGAATTACATCATATCAAAGATAATGAAAAAAACAATTGGCTTTTTCATTAATGACGTATTACAAACTTTATTCCATTATCAGGTAAGATACTTTAATATAGCTATAAGGTATTTAGATCCAATGATTCCTTCATATTTGTTATTTCTATATTCCTTATTAAGTTCATCGAATAACTTTTTTTATTTACGAATAATTTTCTACATTATTTAACAAAAGTTAAGGAGCATAAACAATTTTTATTTTATTTCCAACAAATTAAGCATTCTTATTATAAATCTGTTTCGTTTATTTATATCAATTTATGCATGCGCAGTTCTTCGTTTATAAAAAAAAATTTCTTTTTTGTTCTTCAAAAAAGTTTAATTGTTTTCTAAGAACAACGTAAAATTTTTTTTTTCATTCCCTTAATTATGTTTGTTTACAACGTGTAGGAAGAAGAAAAGTAATAATTAACATCAAGTATGCGATAAAACTTTCAGAAAAAAAAAAACCCTGCTCAACAAACATGAACAGGTGTTAATTCTGTCAAACTATAGACCTTCAATTCACATGTATTTGGCATATTGTGCTGAGGAATATTCCTGGGTTTATTCCTGGGCTTATAGGTTAAAAGATGAGTTTTTTATTTTGTTTTTTGTAAGGAGACTCTAATGAATTTTTTTTTTTTTTTTATTGTTGATTTATTTTTCACTTTTGAATTTTCGCCATAAAAATTAATCATAGCGTTATTGCTATTTCTTCTCAACGACATGCAATCTGTAAATGATTAACTTTTTATAACGTTTCTTTTGCCTATTAAAAACTTTTCTCGAAAACAATATTTAAGCAATTTGCATCTTTCGTAAATGTGAAGCAAGTTGAAATTCTATTATACTGAAATTGTTATAAATTTTGCAGTTAAGTGTAGAAAGGATTTTGCATTTATTTTGAAATAAAAGTTATTTATTACTTTGACGGCTTATTGTAAATTTAAGTTAAATGTGCAGCAGAACAGACGAGTTTTTTAAACAGCCATTTTTACCCCGATTTCTTTTTATCTTTTATGAATTAAAAAATCGTAATACATAAGAAATGGATATGAGTTTTAATTCTTTATAAATGAGTAACCACAAAGAATTGAAGAAAAGGCCATAATTTAAAGAAATTGAGTCGACTTCAAGCACACAAATTGTATAAAAGAATAATAAATTTGATTTTTAAACGTTATAAATTTAATTTATTGCATTTTAGATCACGTAGGGTATTTATGAAATTCATTAAATGTGCTTATTAAAACTTTTATCTAAAAGGAAATTCTTATTGCCAATGAATTTAAAACACTTTCAGGGGATAAAATGAAACAAATTTTAAACCTAAATGACAGGCTCACGCAAAATATAACATTTTCAAGAAAGATTATTCAATACAAATAATGTAATTTGAAGATTATAGCAAAATAAATATTTAGTAAAACTAAACTTAATCTTATTGAACACATTTTCGTCGATATCAGTTTGAAAGAAAACACACACTTTTAATTTAAATTTAAATGCATTTAACATTTCCAAAGGAACATTTAATCAATAAAAACGTTATTTTGTATGATAAGTATTTATTTTATTAGCAGAACTTATTTTGGGATTATTTTTTTTCAATTGGAATATAAATGGTAAAGAGATTAATACATCATACTATTTTTTATCCTTAATCCCAAATGGCCAATTTAGGCAACTCTGGTTTTAAAAAGATTAAACATGTTTATATTAAATTTATTCCTAATTAATCCTTACTAACACCCCTTAAAACTAACCCTTTCTTAACAAAAACATAATTTTTAAACTTACGCATTATTAATTTGTCTTAAACAACTTAAAAACTTTTATATTTTTTAATTTCGGCTAACTTAAAATATTTAAGTAATTAAAATGCTTGAAATTAAGAACTAATTTTATTAATAATTTTTTAGAAAGTTCTTGCTGAAAATGAAAATATTTTCAGCATGATTTCTAACATGTTGATTCAACGTGAAAGTTTAAACAGTGAAAAGATTAACACACTCAACTTGAATTCAGTTCTACACTTAATCCAACTTGGCCTACTTTAAACGACACCAGTTTCCGTGAAATTAAACTTGTTTAATTTAAATTTAGAATTAATTTGAGTAATTGACATGCCATTAAAATGTAAACAAAAAATCATTTTTTTGTTGATTTGCACACACCATTCTTAACAGATGTCTAGATACTAAGTTCTACAAGGACATAAATTTCGTCCAAATCATTATATGTACTGGTGAGCTACAAGTAAAAAAAACAGGGCGCCAGAGAAAAAGCATTACAGGTTGGATTGGATTCTAATTATATTCAGGCCAACACGAGATAAAAATTTATACATGTTTTCCGTTTCTTCAGTGGTAGCTTTTGCCGTTGTTTTTTGCTCAGTTTTTAGTTCTCTCCAGAAGTTTTAATTAAAGCGAGAGTAACTATTAATGGAGATGCAATGGAATTCAGGGAGAGTTGTGCAGAGGACATTTTTTCTTTTAGTTTTTGAGAGTGATGAAAAAAATTGGACAAACACGTAAAAATTTTGATTTGTAGTTAATTTAATTTTTCAGTGTTGAAGGTTTGTCGTAATGAAATACTTAAAATGAAATGGAATCTTGGTTTCATACTGGAAGTTCATTTGCATGTGCAGATGTTTTTGTTTCCTTTCATTAATTTATCATTATTTTTGACTTGCTGTTTTACTAGAAGGATTATTTTGTTTCTTTTTTATTTCACTTTTCCTTAGACTGTGTTTTCTAGTTTTAAAGAAAATGCAATAATAAAAAAATATTTACGCTTTAAAATTCATCCGAAAAACGTATTAAAATGTATTACAAGAAAGTAACTTATTTTGTCATGCTATTTTAACATCATAATAAATCTAATGCTATTTCGAAAATTAAAAAAATTTAGTAAAAACAGATTTCTTGAAATGGGATTATGATTAATATTATTATTAAATCTACAAAAAAGAAACATTTAAATATTTCTTGAGTTGAATTTTTGTGTTAAAAAATTTTTTTTAATAATTTTTATTTATGGAAAATAATTATGTAAATTTCATGCTCTGTTCATTAAAATAAAGGCTTTTTTTGTTTATACAAAATTTATTTTATTTTATTAGATATGTATATTACGGTATGAAATCTGATTCATTTTTAATATAGGACATTTCGAGTATGAAATTTTTAAGAATTATACATCAAAATATGTTTTATAGAAAGAAAGTAGAATGAACTTTTAACTTGTTTTTAAAATTTTAAAAGATTGTTGCAATTTTACATTAAAAAAATTTTGGTAATTTTTCTGAAACTTTTTTAGCCTTTGTTGTTCATTTAAGATAATGATAAAAAAATAAATAAATTGTAACATAAAAAATTGTTTTCTTTCATAATGCAAGATTCTTTTTGTAATAAAATATATCAACATTTTAATATTTTATGTGTAAGAATAAAAAAAAAAAAATGGCGAGATATCTAATCCTCTCTTAATCTAAAACATTTCACTGATTACTGTGTTTTGGCTGATATAAACCGAATTTGAAGAAATATATTTTAAGTTTCAAAATCTAAAGAAAAATTTCAAGAAAACATATAACCTTTTTGTAACTATAAAAACATTTGGGGGAATAAATAAATATTTTCCGTATATTTTATTAAATAAATAACCTATAACAATGAAAAAAATTCTGTCATAAATATCTAGAACGTGTTCAATCATTTTGTAACAAAAGTCAATTTTTTTATAGCTCTTTAGTTTAATTTATATTGTGTTTCTCTTAGAATCTGTCTTTTTAGAATCTGTCGAATAATTAACTTTAATTTTTACATTTAAAATTAAAAAAATAATTTTGACATGCATCAATTTTTGAAAGCGAATGTTTCTTTATTATTCGTTAAAAAGTTTTTTAATTTTTAGTGTTAGTAATGAAAATACAAAGTTAATGTAAATGGTAAGACATTATCTAAAATTGATATTAACGAAATAAATGTTATGAGTTAATGAATATATTTATAATATAAATATTGATATATAAATTGATTACAAGGAGCGTCGGTGCCCAACACGAAAATCTTATTTGATATCGATTGCATAGAAAAGAAATAAAACCTGTCCTTGTTATTCTCTTAAACTGTATTTAAAATCTCTCATAATACAGTTTTACAAAAACTATTTTTGGGTGTAAAAATTGTTCCATTTTATGTTTTCCATTTGCATTTTCGAATCTATACATTTAAAATTCGTTTAAATTGCTGCAGCCTGTTTAGAAAAGTAGCTGGCAGCTAACTCTAAGCTTATAAACGCATTATAAATAGCCTGATAAATTCCGAAATGTTCTTTTAATACTTGAATATTTCATCTATATTCGGACCACAAAAACGAACTGTATCCAATTTAGCTACAAAAGGACGACTAACACAACGTAGGCTTAAGCAGAATCTTCCGAACTCTTGCTACAAGTAATCGACTTAAAAATTACCCTACTGCGAAAAGCTGTTTGCATATTAAAGTTTTTTTAAAAAATAAACTTTCTTGAAGAATATTCTAAAAAAAAAGAAATAAGCAATAAATTGATACCATTAAAAAGTCGAACATCTTTTTCAATATACATGTACATATATTGAAGAAACAAACATTGAAAAAAAAAAAAAACAAGTTAAAGTTTTCTTTATTCAAACATTCTTCTTTTGCGGTGTATAAGTGAAATGTTTTTATGAAATTTTGAACTTGCATAATGTTGCAGTCACAGAAAAGGCGTGCTCTTTTTTCATGGTTTTTATTTTTAAAGCCTTGTTTATTTTATTTCCACGGGTCGCGTTGTTTTAAATCTATGAAATGAGATTCTTAAGCAATGTCTCCCTTGTAAACGAAAAATATTTTTGTTTGAACAATATAATAAATTATTAAACGAAAGAATGAAGAAAAAAAAATGAGAAGTAAAAATCACAAAAGTGGATTTATTCAGTGAATGGATGCAAATGGTATAAGTGAATGAGGGAATGAATGTAAATGGCATCACTTTAGCATTTAATGTCTGTATTGCATTGTTCTGAGGTGCATTCTTGTAGTGCGAAATAGCCCCTATTCAAATTAATTTTAAATACTTGCAATTCTAAGCTCATGTTTAATCAATTAGAATGTTGTTTAAGACGCGAGATCAAGAAGGATTGAACAGTCCGTATCATATCGTATATTTTATATCGTATATAGTCATATCGTATATTTTCACTGTAGTGTCGTATAATGACTATATTGCATTGTATGGGATGTACATTCTTGGAAGGGGAACTAGTTCATATTTAAATTAAATTTAAATTTAAACTGGAGATCTTAGTCGTATAATATGAACATGGGATGTTTAGAAAGAGAGATAAATGCATATTACCTCGCAAAATATAAAATGTGTCACAGGTTTCTGTTTCAATTCCCTTAAGTACAATGGATGCTCCTAGGGGTTGGGAAACCACCTTAAATCGTACGTCCTTATCTAATATGACTGTAGAGCGTTGGGCATAAGGATGACAACTTAGGGCCCTAAAAAAAGCATCTTCTGTCTCGAAATCTGACAACCCATGGTGGGATCTGGCCCGCCATGGTTTGGCAGATTTCGAGACAGAAGGTGGGTTACGAAATGACCGTAGAGCTACAAAACAAACTTCTCAATGAGATTGTATTAAATTAATGGATTTATGTTCCTTAAATGTTATGCTAAAACTGTTTTACTCATTAATTGTTATATGATTATGAAGGACATTTTATATAAGAGATGATGATACTTTTTATGATATTTAAAGCAGTTTGCATATTAAAGTTTTTTTAAAAAATAAACTTTCTTGAAGAATATTCTAAAAAAGAAATAAGCAATAAATTGATACCATTAAAAGGTCGAACATCTCTTTCAATATACATGTACATATATTCCATGTTTCGTGAAAAAGCCTAATTTTAACAATACCAAAAGGCATAGACAAACCTATTTCCCTTTTAAATTTTATTTTTGTATGTGTTCTTTCCTTCCCTAAAAGGTTTAGTACATCAATTACAACTTCGCGCATTATATCGTCTACCATTTATGCGGCACCAATTTTACATCGTCTAAACGTATATCATCATAATCCTCGTATATAATATAATCATTGTACATAGTTATGCAGCTATTACTTACTATAAACTTATGATACTTCAATTTAATGCTTCATATAAATTCACAAGACCTAATTATGTTTGATATGATACGTGATACATTAAAAATTTTTTTTCTGGATTTAAGCAGTATCTTTTTTTTTATAACTGAAACGGTATAGAATTGTTACCTAATATGCCTTTCACTACATTGCATTACTGTCGTTTATTGTTCTTGACGTGTAATACTAGTAAGGACCAGCTCCCCTCAGAAATGCCTCTTTTAAGTCAATATGCTCTCAACAAATCTTCTCAAGGATATTGTAATTAAAGAAGGTGAGATTGTAATGTGCCAGTAGGCAAGACGATCTTGGATCACCGTATAGCTCTTGCGCCAACGAAGAAGCCGAGGAAATGGTACATTGGCTGTCCTCTAGGAACTGTTCTACGTCTTCATTGTTATATGATTATGAATGACATTCTATATAAAATGAACAATTTTCTTTTGACGAAAAGAAAGACAAAATTTATTACTTTTTACTTATATATGTTAACGGAACACATATATAAAAACATAAACACTACTTAAATCCTTTAGATGTACGTGATAGTACAATTTACCATTATCTTTGTAATTTTTTTTCAAACTGGAGCAAATGGTGAAATGATGGGAGATGATGGTTTACTTTTAACCCATGAATTACATCATATCAAAGATATTAAAAAAAAGCCGATTGGCTTTTTTTATTAATGACATTAGATACAAATTTTATTCCATTATTATATAAAATAGTTTTACTTAGTTAATTGGATCCATTGATTCCTCCATACTTGCTATTTCTGTACTCCTTATTCTCGAAATTCATCAAATAAAAAGTTTTTATTTACGAATAATTTTATGCATTATTTAAAAAAATAAAGGAGCATAAACAATAATTTTTTTATTTCCAATAAATTAAGCATCCTGATTCTAAATCTGTTCGTTTATTTATATCAATTTATGCATGAGAAGTTCTCAGTTCATAAAAAAAGTGTTTTTTCAATTCTTCAAGAAAAGTTTAATTGTTCTTCTAAGAACAACGTAATTTTTTCCCCTTCCTTAATTATGTTTGTTTACAACGTGTAGGAAGAAGAAAAGTAATAATTAACATCAAGTATGCGATAAAACTTTCAGAAAAAAAACCCTGCTCAACAAACATGAACAGGTGTTAATTCTGTCAAACTATAGACCTTCAATTCACATGTACTTGGCATATTATGCTAAGGAATATTCCTGTGTTTATGGCTTATAGGTTAAAAGAAGAGCCTTTTTTTTTCAGCTTTTTTTTTTCGGTGAATAAACTAATGAATTGCCTTTTTTTTATTTTTCACTTTTGAGTTTTCGGCATAAAAATTAAAAATAACAATATTGCTGTAAGCTCTCAACGACATGCAATCTGTAAATAATTAACTTTTTTTATAGCGTTTCTTTTGCCTTTTAAAAAGTCTTCTCAAAACAATGCTTTAAGAAATTTGCATCTTTCAGTAAATGTGAAGCAAGTTTAAATTCTATTAAACTGAAATTGTTATAAATTGTGCAGTTAAATGTAAAATTGCAATAAAAATCCTTTATTACTTTGATGGCGTGTTGTAAATTTAAATGAAATGTGTAGTCATAAATAGTAAAATTGACTCTAGTATTCTTTTTTGATGGTGCATTGAAATACAGGTTGCAGGGCAATTATTTTGTTTTCGTGTTGCTCCAGGTGAAATGTTCGTCATATGATTTGTTCTTGTGCGATTTAGATATTTTTGCTAAGCTAGTAACTACTTGCTAGTAGTTTAAAGCTCTAAATGATGGAAAGTTTAATATATTTAACTTCAATCCAGATTACCTTAGTTTGTTTCCAATTTGATTTGGACTAAAGCAACAGTGGTTTCTAACTAATTATTTGTGTTTAAATTATATTTATGTATTATTAACAAAACTTTAAACAGCAATTTTTATCTTCGAAGAATTAAAAAGTCGTAATATATAAGAAAGGGATATAAGCTATAAATCTTTATAAATGAGCAATTAAAGATTGAAAAAAACCCGATAATTTAATGAAATTGATTCGATTTCAAACACACAAATTAATCAAAAGATTAATAAACTTGATTTTTATACCCTTTAAATTAAATTAAATTTATTGCATTTTAGATCATGGCAGGTTTCAAGAATTTATTAAATGTGCTTAAAAATGAACTTTTTATCTAAAAAGGAAATCACTACAATAGTAAAACACTTTAAGAGATAAAAATAAAACAAATTTTAAACCTAAATGATTAGCTCACTCAAAAAAAATAGCAATTTCAAGGAAAATTATTCAATACGAATGCATTAATGAGAAGATTAACATATAAATATTAATTTTGCTATAAACTTAATCTTATTTAACACATTTTAGTCAACACCACTTTATCAAGAAATAACACGTTTTTTTATTTAACTTTACGTATTCATTTTACATTTTTAGCTTTATTCATAATAACTTTAAAATATTGTGCAAGTTAAAAAAAATGTTATTTTGTATGATGAGTATTTACAGAATAATTTTTTTGGATTATTTCAAAAATTTTCTATTCAAGTTGAATCTAAATGGTGAATAGATTAATTGTACCACTATTTATAATTCTGTTTTATCCTTAGTCTCAAATGGCCCACTTAAACAAAATTTATTTTAAAAAAGAATGAGACATGTTTACCTTAAATTTAATCCTAATTAATCCTAAATAAGTCTTTAAAAATAACGCTTCATAAAAACATAAATTTTAAACTTATGCATCATTAATTTGCCTCTGAAAACAGCTTAAAACTTTTGCACTTTTTTAATTTCTATGAACTTGAAATATGTAAATAATTAAAGTCTTTTAAAGTTAAAAAATATTTAATAAACTTAGTTCTGAAGAAAAATTGTTGTTGAGAAAAAAAAAAAAATACTTTCTGTGTGATATCTAAGAAGTTGATTCAATGTGAAAGTTTAAAAGTGAAAAGATTAACACACTCAACTTGAATTCAGTTTTTACGCTTAATCTAACTTGGCCAACTTTAAGCGACACCGGTTTCCATGAAATTAAACTTGTTTAATTTGAATTTACGAGTAATTAACATTACCATAAAAAAAGTAAACATAAAATAATCTTTTGTTGATTTGCACATAACATTCTTAACAGACGTTTAGATACTTAGTTCTACAAAGACATAAATTTCGTCCAAATAATTGTATATACTGGTGAGCTACTTTGGTCTCCTTAAATACAGTTAATTATAAAACTTTGCTTGGTGAGGTAACTAATTTTGTGCAAGAACATTGGTTGTTACTTTCCATGATCTAAATGACAAAGACATAGAAAGATTATTCTTGTAATTAGGACAAATTTTAATCCAAGTAAAAGAAACATGGCGACAGAGAAAAAAGCATTACAAATTGTGTCGGATTCTAATTATATTCAGGCCAACACGAGATAAAAATTTATACGTGTTTTCCGTTTCTTCAGCGGTAGCTTTACCCGTTGTTTTTGCACAGTTTTTAGTTCTCTCCAGAAGTTTTAATTAAAGCGAGAGTAACTATTAATGGAGATGTAATGGAATTCAGGGAGAGTTGTGCAGAGGAAATTTTTTTTTTTAGTTTTTGAAAGTGATGAAAAATTGGACGAACACGTAAAAATTTTTGATTTGTAGTTAATTTAATTTTTTTGAGTGTTGAAGGTTTGTCGTAATGAAATACCTAAAATGAAACGGAATTCTTGGTTTCATACTTGTTCATCTGCATGCGCGGATGGATTTTGGTTTCTTTCATTAATTTATCATTATTTTTGACGTTCTGCTTTTCGTCAAGAAGGATTATTTTGTTTTTATTTTATTTTTTCCTAAGGCTGTGTTTTCTTGTTTGAAGAGAAATGTAATAATAAAAAACATTTACGCATTAAAAAGTCCCTCCAAAAACGTGTTAAAATGTATTACAAAAAATTAAATTATTTTGCCGAGTTACTTTAACATCCTAATGAATCGAATGCTATTTTGAGAATTAAAAAATTAACACAAACACATTTTTTGAAATGAGATTATGATTAATATTATTATTAAATCTACAAAAAAAGGAATGTTTAAGAATTGCTTGAGTTAAATTTTTGCATTTTTTAAAAAAGATATTTTTTTAATAGTTCTTATTTTTGGAAATTAATTACGTAAAATTCATTCTCTTTAATTAAAATAAAGGGCGTTTTTATTCATACGAAATGTTATGTTATTAGATATGTATATTATGAAATGAAATCTGATTCGGCTTTTAATATAGGACCTTTCGAGCTGGAAATATTTTTAAATAATACATATTTATTTTACAGATATAAAAGGTGGCCCAAAATTTTTACATGTTTTTAAAATTTTAAGATTCTTTCAATTTTGATTAATTCAATTTGATTCATTTTTCTAAGTTATTTAACATTCAAATTTTTAATCATTATCAATTGCACAGTACTGTGCAAATAAAATTTCATTCAATGGAGCACAATAAAATTTTAGTATGTAAGCCCAATTTATTCATAAAAATGAAACAATTTTTAGGGAGATTACCCTATTCTTATATTTAAAATATCTATTTCCTGTAGAATAGATTGAAAAAATCTTGTACAATAGGTTTATTCACGAAAATAAAATCAATTCATGTTATGTGCAGTCTATTGTGTTTCAAAAGATAGCTAAAAAAAGATCTGACGAAGACGGTTTTATAAACCACGCTATACAGATTCATAATTTCAGAAGATTATTGTATTGTAGTTTAAATTGTATTTTGTTGTAAGGAAGAAATAAAAATGTTTGAAATGTGGAAAAATTGTGGGGTTATAATAAAATATAAATCAGTTTCAAATGTGGAAAATTCTGAATTATTTTTAAAAAAAAATATTTCCTCTGATTAAAAAAAAATAACAAAGCATAAAATTTTTGTATTTAAATTTAAAAAAAATTAAAATGATGATTATAGTTTTTCCTTGACAAATTTAACACATTTGAGAGACATTTGTTGTCTTAAAAATCTAGATAATATTATAAAAATTTATAATATTAAACTTGGGTTCATAATGGCTGGTGAATAGATAATCATGGCATGGAAAATTGTAACTTATTGTATGCAATGATAGGCACAATAAAGCCTTAAATAAGAAGGTTTTAAAATGCCCTCTCATGACAGTCCTACGTAATTTTTGTAAATGCAAGGAACAAATTTATTGCTTACTAAAATTTGAAGTAATTTAAATAAAAAAATGTCCAATTTTAAATAAAATTATTTATATTTTCATTATTTAGATAATGCTAGACGTATAATCCTAATTATATATATAATATAGATGGTAGAATATAACAGAATATCAGGCATTGACAATCAGTTTCCTAGGATTTTCAGATTTCAAATAAATTCAAATTAAATGAACACTTTTGCATTGTTACATCAAATATTATTCCTTACCATAGTAGGAAAAAATGTTTAGTCATCAGGTGATGTTTCCTTACGAACAAAACTAAAAATTTAGCGTACTATTTAGCGTATAAATAAGCAGTAAAGAAGTCTGATAATATTTTCACACGAGTCTAACTTGCGGCTCATTAGTAACACCGGCAACTAAAATATAAAAATGGTATAGGTTTACAAGCAGTGTGCATTACAGTCACTTTACAATCAGAAGCAATGAGATTAGATAGATATTGTTATAGTTTGCATATACGACAGAATGACGAGTTTTATTTCATGGGACATATAAATGTAGGTCTTAAAATTCTTTCTGAAAGTAAATTTCCTCTAATTATATCTATCGATGGAATTAATGTTTGTAATATATAAACTGAATACAAGGTACATCGGTGCAGAAGAAGAAAATATTTTTTAATATCGATTGCATTAGAAAGAAATAGAACATTATTATTACTTTAAACTATGTTTTAAAAACTATCCTAATGTAGCTTTGCAAGATTATTTTTGGGTCTATGCATTTCGGAATCGATACATTTAAAATTCGTTTAAATTGCTGCAGCTTGTTTAGAAAAGTAGCTTTCAGTTAACTCTAAGCCTATAAGTAAGTAGTACAAAAGCCTGATAAATTCCAAAATTCACGTTTAATAATTGAATATTTCATCCATATTCGGGCTACAAAAACCAACTGGATCCAATTTAGCTACCAAATGATGACTAACACAGCATAAGCGTAAGCAGAATCTTCCGAACTTATGTTAAAAGTAATCGACTTAAAAACTACCCTGCTACGAAACGCACGTTTGCATATTAAAACATAAGAAAGTTTTTGTTTAAAAAAATGTACTTTCTTGAAGAATATTCTAAAAAAGAAGCAATAAATTGATACCATTAAAAAGTCGAATTTCTTTTTCAATTTTATTTTTTTTCTTTATTCAACAAATTTTGAAAATTTTTTCTTTATTCAACATTCTTCTTTGTGGTGTAAAAGTGAAATGTTTTTATGAAATTCTGAACTTGAATGCTGTTACAGGCACAAGCAAAAGCGTACTCTTTTTCAAGGTTTTTATTTTTAAAGTTTTGTTTATTTTATTTTGCATGGGTCGCATTGTTTTAAATCTATGAAATTAGATTCTGAAGCGATGTCTCCCTTAGGAACGAAAACATGTTTTTGTTAGTGGAATATGATAAATTAATAAACAAAGGGATAAAGAAACAAAAGGGAGTTATTAAAATCACAAAAAGCGGATTGATGCAGTGAATGGACGTAAATGGTATAAGTGAATGAGGGAATGAATTCAAATGATGTCAGTGTAGCATATAATGTCTGTATTGCATTGTTCGGAGAAACATTTTTGTAGTGGGAACTAGCACCTATTCAAATTAATTATAAATGTAGGCAAAATTATTAGAAAGATGAGATGGATTATTAAAAAATAAATTATAAATAAATCATAGTAAATTACTGTAACCTTAACATCTTTTCTTAAGTATATCCAAATGCTCTTGTATTTAAATTCAGTTAAGACTGTTAATAATCGCATGTATCGAATTTGGATCACTGCTTACATTCTGAAAATATTTGCCATTTTCAAAATTACGAATCAAAACTTACAAGGACACTTAAATACACATATTTTTCTCCAAAATCACATATTTCAGCCAAAAGACTAATTTTAACAATATGAAAAAGCCTGATCGAGTCAAAAGCTATTTTTTTTTGTTCTATCATCACCTAAATAGTTAAGTATATCAATTTTAACTCCGTCTATTATTTCGTCTAACATTTACGTGGCACCGAAATTTACATCTTCTAATCATCTATACATAATGTATCACTGTACGCAGTAATGTAGCAATTACTTACCATAAATTCACAATACTTCAGATTCAATTTAATGCTTCATATAAATTCCCAAGATCCAATCATTGTTGAGATGATACACGTGACACATTTCAAGAAAGATGTTTCGAATTTGACTATATCTTCTTTTTATAAATAAAATGTATATATAATTGTGGAATAATGTGCCCTTTTTATTACATTTAATTACTATTCATTACTGTTCCTGACGTGTATTACTAATAAGGATTAGTTTTCATTCAGAAATAGGAAGACATTCATTTTTGAATTCAATATGCTCTCAAGTCAAAGTTTCTCAATGAGATTATAATTGATTTTGAAATTGTAGTCTTGCAGTACTCAGGCGCCCTTGTCCATTGCATTACTGTCGTTTACTATTACTTTCGTGTATTAATATTAAGGGCCAGTCCGCCTTCAGAAATAGGAAGACATGCAATTTTAAAATGAATGGATAAATATGCTCCCCCAAAACTTCTCAATGAAATTGTAATTGATTTTTGAAATTGTAGTCTTGCAGTAGTCAGGCACCCTTTGCCCACCATGAAGATGTTTCGCCAATGAAGAAGACATGTTATATTTTAAGTGTTCTACACATTAATTGTTATATGATTACGTATGATATTCTATATAAAATGAACGATCTTCTTTTGACGAAAGAAAGACAAATCTATTACTTTACTTACATCTCTTAATGTAACACATATATTAAACATATGTATGAACTAAATCAATAGAAGTATTTAATAGTAAAATGTACCATTATCTTATTGTAGTAATTGATTTAAAAGTGGAGCAAATGGTGAAATAATGGTTTGCTTCTTAATCCTTGAATTACATCATATCAAAGATAATGAACAAAAAGTCTATTGGTTTTATTATTAATGACATTGGATTACAAACTTTATTTCATTGATAGGTAAGATAATTTAACATCGTTATAAGGTAATTAGATCCAATGATTCCACCATATTTGTTAATTCTATATACCATATTCACGAAATTCATTGAATAAAAGTTTTTTTTATTTACGAATTATTTTATGCATTATTTAACTGAAGTTAAGGAACATAAACATTTTTTTTTATTTCCAACAAATTAAGCATCTTGATTCTTAATTATTCGTTTATTTATATCAATTTATGCATGATTAATTCTTCATTTATAAAAAAGGGTTTTTCTGTATCAAGTAAAGTTTAATTACTCTTCTAAGAACAACGTATTTTTTCCTTCCCTTAATTATGTTTGTTTACAAAGTGTGGGAAGACGAAAAGTAATAATTAACATCAAGTATGCGATTAAACAAAACAAAAAAACGCACTCAGCAAACATGAACAGGTGTTAATTCTGTCAAACTATGGACCTTCAATTCACATGTACTTGGCATATAATGCTGAGGACCTTGGTTTTATGGTTTATAGGTTAAAAGATGCGCTTTTTTTTTTTTTTGCTTATTTTCGGAGAATAATCTAATGAATTGTTTTTTTTATTGTAGGTTTGTTTTTCACTTTAGAGTTTTCGCCATAAAAATTAAGAATAGCGATATTGCTGTACGTTCTCAACGACATGCAATCTGTAAATAATTAACTTTTATAGCGTTTCTTTTGTTTATTAAAAATTTTTCTCGAAAACAATATTTAAGTAACTTGCTTCTTTTCGTAAATGTGAAGCGAGTTAAAATTCTATTATACTGAAATTGTTATAAATTGTGCATTTAAGTATAAAAATGGTTTTACATTTAGTTTACCTTAAAAGTAATTTATTATTTTATTAGAATGTTGTAAATTCAAGTAAATGTGTAGTAGAAAATAATGAAATTGATTCTATTATTCTTGGTCAGTGATTCATTGAAATATTGGGTTGGCAGAAAGTTATATAATTTTTGTGTTGTTCCAATTGAAATGTTCTTATACGATTTGTTCTTGTTCTATATAAAATAATTTCAAGAACATTATATTTGCAATATTTTATGTTGAATTCTTAAGATTTAAGGAAATTTTGACAGTTTAAGGAAAGTATGCAACAATTTTTTAAATCTTATTTTATAAAAATTCAAAATGTAAGATATTTCTTTTGATATATAACGATTTATAAACATTACAAAACTGCTTTAAAAATATTTAATAAATAAGAGAAAAATATCTAACCGTTTTTTTTTAACAATGGTCTCTTGTCAAATTCAAAGTAAAAACTGCTCAGGAAAACACCCTCCACTATTTAAAAATATTTATTGGAAAATTCAAACAAATAAACATGTTTCTCCAACTGAGTAAATTTAAATGATGAAGAGATTAATGCACCATTATTTCTCATCTTATTTTTCCTTAATCTCAAATGACCTATTTAGGCAACACTGATTTTTAAAACAAATTAAGCATGTTCACCTTAAATTTACTCCCAATTAATACAAACTAACATGTCCTTAAAAGTAACCTTTGTAACAAAAACATAATTTTTAAACTTTTGCGTCATTAACTTGTCTTTGAAAACAACTTAAAACTTTTATACTTTTTAATTTCGACTAACTTGGAATATTAAAATAATTAAAATGTTTTGAAGTTAAGAACTAAGCTTAATAATTTCATTTTGAAAGCATTTTGAAAGTTGATTCAATGTGAAGGTTTAAAGAGTGAAAATATTAACACACTCAACTTGAATTCAATCCTACGCTTAATCTAACAGCCTACATTAAGTGACACCCGTTTTCATGAAATTAAACTTGTTTAATTTAAATTTACAGTAATTAACATGTCCTTAGAAAGTAAACAAAAAACCTTTTTTTTTTTTTATTTGCACACGACATTCTTGCCAGATGTTTAGATACTTAGTTCTACAAGGACATAAATTTCGTCAAATAATTGTATGTACTGCTGAGCTACTTTTGTCTACTTGCATACACTTAATTATAAAACTTTGGTTGGTGAGGTACTAATTTTGTGCAAGACATTGCCTGTTACTTTCCACGATCTAAATAACAAAGACATGGAAAGATTATTCTTGTAATTAGACTAACTTTTTAATCCAAGTAAAAGAAACATGGCGACAGAGAAAAAAAGCATTACAGGTTGGGTCGGATTCTAATTATGTTCAAGCCAACACGAGATAAAAATTTATACGTGTTTTTCCGTTTCTTCAGTGGTAGCTTTTTCCGTTGTTTTTTTGCACAGTTTTTAGTTTTCTCAGAAGTTTTAATTAAAGCGAGAGTAACTATTAATGGGGATGCAATGGAATTCACAGAGAGTTGCGCAGAGGAAATTTTTTTCTTTTAGGTTTTGAAAGTGATGAAAAATTGGACAAACACGTAAAAAATTTTGATTTGTAGTTAATTTAATTTTTTCAGTGTTGAAGGTTTGTCGTAATGAAATACCTAAAATAAAATGGAATTCTTGGTTTCATACTTGAAGTTCATTTGCATGTGCGGATAGTTTTTTTTTCCCTTTCATTAATTTATCATTATTTTTGACATTCTGCTTTTCGTCAAGAAGGATTATTTTGCTTTTTATTTTATTTTTCCTGAGGCTGTGTCTAATTTGTAGGGAAATGTAATAAAAAATATTTAAGCATTAAAATCCATCAAAAAACGTATTAAAATGTATTAAAAAAATTAACTTATTTTGTCGAGCAATTTTACATCCTAATAAATCAAATGCTATTTTCGAAAATTAAAAAATTAGCAAAAACGTTTTTTTTTTTTTAAATGAGATTATTATTAATAGTATTATTAAATCTACAAAAAAGGAACGTTTAATTATTGCTGGAAGGGGAATTTTTTCATTTGTTAAAAATATATTTTTTGTAATAATTCTTATTTATGGAAATTAATTAAGTAAATTTCTTGCTGTGTTAATTAAAATAAAGGCGTTTTTTCTGATCACGAAATTTATTTTATTAGCTATGTATATTACGATATGAAAGCTGATTCATTTTTAATATACTAAATTTTGAGTGTGAAATATTTAAAATATATATATATGTGTTTTATAAATAAAAAAAAATAGTGTTATGAAGTTTTTTACATGCTTAAAATGTTGCAGCTTTACAATAAACAACTTTTTGGAAATTTTTCTGATTTAGTTATTTATCATTTGTTTTTATGTGTGACACCGATATAGTAATAAATAAAATATAACCATATTTAAATGAATTTTTTCTTTATAATACACGGCTCTTTTTGTATTAAAATATATCAACATTTTAATTTTTAATGTGGAAAAATAAAAAAATGGCGAGATATCTAATCCTCTCTTTATGCAAAAAGTTTCTCTGATTACTGTGTTTTTTGTCTGATACTAGTAAAAACCGAATTAATAAAATTGTATTTTATGTTCCAAAATTTAAAGATGAATTTCAAGAAAAATATAAACATTTTGTAATCAGAAAAAAAAAATTGGGGGGAATAAATGTATATTTTCGGTATATTTTATTAACTAAATAACTTTTAAGAACGTAAAAAAATTCTCTCATAAATTTCAAGAACAAACATGTTCAATCATTTTGGAACAAAACATGTCAATTTTTTAATAGCTGTTTACTTAAAATTGTTTCGTGTTCTCTTAAAGAAGATTATTTAGAATCTTCAGAATAATTAACTTTAATTTTCACGTTTAATATTAAAAAAAATACTTTGACAAGCATCAATTTTCAAAGAAGAATGCCAGTTTATTATAAAGTTATTTTTTTTATAATTTTCTATATTTGTAATGAAAATGCAAAATTAATGTGAATGCTGAAATATTATCTAAAGTTGATGCTTAATAAACTTGTTATGGTGATGAAGATATTGATATATCGTTATATAAATAAATCCATTCTATTATTTAAAATTTGTCAATTTTATTATTCTATTTAAAACATAACTATATTTATAACGCTTCACGCCCATTTAAATTAATTTATCAAAATAAAAGTAATAGCTTTAAACTTTCTTAATTAATTTTTAAAAAGGTTGTAAAAGAGCCAGGCAAAATATTGTTCTCAATATTATAATAAAAAATATAATATTGAATATAAATTGATATTTTATGCAAATTATTTTTTTTAAATTCTATTAAAAGAAATCTTTCTTAATGTAAAAATATATAATTTGTCCTAATATTTATAAAGTTATATCTCAATCTATTTTTTTTGTAATATAATTTTTTTTTGTGTCATATTTTAGTATTTATGTATTTATTTATTCTATGTCGTTTTTGTTTGAGGGTATTTTATGATTAAGTTGTTCTAAATTTTATGTATCAATTTTTCTTTTTAGCTGGCAAAAACTATACAGCTCTTGATTATTTGTGTGGTATAAATTAAAGTAACAATTGAAAAATTATATTTAGGTATTAGATATTATCTAATTTTTTCCCCACATCAGATTTATTTATTTGAAAGTTCAAATTATCATTCCTGTTTAACATTCAATTTTATTTTGCATATTGATAGGGAGTGATTTGGAGTTTTTAAATACGAGAAATATCATTCTTCTTGTTGCTAACATTAATTTTCTGCAAAAATACAGTGCATATAATGTAAAAAAAAAAAAAAAAAAAAAAAAAAAAAAAAAAAATTCAAAATTTATAAATTACTATAAGCCATTATAAAAGTTTTAAAAATAGGGTAGATATAACAATTTGAAAGCCAGAAACGGTCAAAAATTAAATTATTGTTTTCTCAAATACATCTTGACAATACAAATAATAATAATAATAAAATAAAAACTTTTACATAAATATAATTTTGTTACTATTTATTCATTTCTTTCTTTCTGTTTAACACAAATTTCTAAATAAATGAATTATTAAAGTATTTCGCATGTTGTTGTCTTCGTATCCCTTGAAGAATACCATAAAATCTAAAATTGCGGCGATTCAGAATAATATTAGCTATGTTGTTTGTCAGTTCGCAGTATAAATCCTCTTCAGAGGGATGGTTCCGAACAATGTAGGGCTGCTGCACTAGCTGGGCAATCAAAGACAAAAGTCCTTTAAATAAACCAACGTTCATTTGAAATGAGTGTTTTATTTATCTTTGACCATGTTCTTGTGTTTTTATATATTTGCAAACATTTAATTTCAGCAACATTAATTAACAGTTCTTTGGAATTTAAATATAATGATCATGTTTAAAAAATGCTCATGCAATTTGAAAGCTAAAATAAGAAAATATTTTTAACATCTGCAAATATAAAATCATATTCGTAATAATCCTTAAACTTTCTATACAAGTAGTCATTATATAAATATCAGATTGTCAAAGCTAACAATAAAACAAACAGAAATATAAAAGTCACCAGAGAAATTCTGGATACGACATCAAAACGAATTATAATTAGACATTTCAGAAAAACAAGAACTAATCTAATTGGCAGGTGGCTGCATAAATGAAGATTAAATCAGACAAAGAGTGAAAAAATGGACGAGTGTAAATTTCTAGATCTCGAACTAATCCCCGTTCATGTAGTTTTTATTTTTATGGTTCAGAAGATTTTTGTGCTTAAAAAGCAAACTGAGTCATAATTAAGAAAAGTAGACTTTGTGTATATTTTGTTTTGCTAGCAGGAAATTCCTTTTGGCACATTGGAGAGATAGAAAAAAAGAAACAATCATCTTGATTCCAAAGTTCACATCTGTGTTTATGTATGTAAACAGCTGCTCATTTCCTTTTCGTTTCGAATGAGTGTTTCGTTTTTTTTTCTTTGATCATGTTCTTGTGGTTTTTTTTTTATTTCAGAAATGAAGAGTAAATATTTTTTTTATGCAAATTAGAATTGATAAGTGTGTATAGGTCTCACGTAACATTGCCATGGATCGGTTTTTTGCTGAGTGTGTTTTAACTGAATAAATAAATGCTTTAACTGCCTGTGTATACAGAGTGGAAACATTTCTTAAAAATAAATTATTTTAAGGCAAACTGCATTTCTTTTTTTTAATGAAGTAATTGAATTTTTAATGAAGTATAAACATGGAAAAAATGATCATTTGAGTAAAAAAAATCTTCAAAAATCATTAAAAAAATCATCATTTTGTTCCTTAGTTAATTCCTTGGTTAATATTACTCTCAAAGTTATACTAAAGTATATCTTTTCACACAGTAGTGTTGATGTCTATAGAAAAAGTGGTTATTTAAACACAAAATAAAGTTAAAAAAATTTTAATACAACACTGAAATAGAATTGGAATCATTTTAATTAAAATTAAAAGTTAATTTATTTTCATTTTTGTTTGATTCACAAAAATTTTATTATTAAGATAAATTAAACTAAATATAAATACATGAGGTGTAGGGTATGTTATTTTAATTTTTATTCGTTTGTTTTTATGATATTTTTATATATTTAAGATTGCATTCTTTTTAAAAGATATAAGCGTAAAATTTATTACTGAAAATATTTAAAAGTTCAATTTGTATACAATTCGTTTCATTTACTAATTTTTATATTGGATTTTATATATTTCTAATTAAATATTTTTACTTTCTTATTTGATTAATTTCAAATAAGTAAGTAAAAAATATTTAAGAAAAAATCATTTGTATGAAAAAATATGTTATAAAAATATTTAAAAAATTTATTTCCTTTCATATATTTGATCATTTATTTTTGATCTCTAATACTTCTATAAAAATCTTCTTCAGTTTCTTTTACATTACTATATAATTTTTAATTTTACAAAATTACAGAAGCATATCTTTAATATTTACAAAATATTTGTTAAAAGATCGTTTAAAAAAACTATCCCATTCTATTCCCAATTCCTCTTAATTTTCTTTTTTGCAATTTGACTATTTATAAATTATTTTTGCCAAATTTTTCGATTTAAAATTTAATCAATCTGATTTTATAATTAATAAAAATACAATAATTTTTTGTTCTTTATGTGACATAATGATACTTTTTGTTCATCAAAATAAATTTATTTTAAAAAATCAATATTTGCTAAGAAAAGTCGAACAATAAATAATGCTTATGCCATCAAGCAAAATACTGAGGAACCAAGAACAGTTAATTGAAGAACATTTCAAAAACTATGATGCATTTGCTTTTAATTTTTCTCTCAATAAAATCACAAAATTAAGAGATATTTAATTATCTTGGTCTTTTATTTTGTCGATAGCTATGGAAATAATTGAAACAATTCTACTGCAATTTACAAATCATTGGCAGTGAAAATTAATTAAAATAACGGATTCACTTCTTGCATTGATTTGTCGAAATTGAAATGAATTCCTCTTAATTTACTCTTTTTGAACTTGAATCTGATTAATTAGTTCTGAAGGGAATTTGAAAGTCATGTAAAAAGTTATTGACTTTAGAAATACTTAACCCTAATTACATTGGAAATTCATCATTCTGAATGAAAAATATGTCTTGGAAAATGTTTGTCATAAAAATAATCTTTAATGCATTTTTATTTGTAATGTGAGTGATTTAACTTAGATTTGTTGATGGTTTTATTAAGTAATATAATTATAAAGGATAATAATGAGTTTAATTAAAATAAAGTAAAAAAGGAATAAATCACTTAAATAGGATAAAAAAAAATGTCTTAACTAAGTTATATTTGTATTTTTTTTTTTCTTGATTTAAATAAAGAAAATTAAATGGATAAATTAAATTAATTCATAATGGATATATGCTTATCTGAATAAGAGTGTTTTAAAAGTAACTTTTTCGAAAATTCCTTAGAAGAAATTTAATGAATGAAGTAATGTAAATAACGAAATGATGGAAATGTATCATAATTTAAAAAATAAAAACATAAGATAGAATTAGAAAATTAAGTTTTGTTATTTAATATTGACTTTTCTTAAGAAATAAATGTCGGGGATATTGGAGAGATAATTTCACGGTAGCCTGGCTGATAGAGCATTGTTATTATTTATTCTTTTGAGGTAAATGTTGTTTGTTCGACTGCCAGCAACACTGTTAGGACTATTTAAAACTGTGGATTGCAGTTTGGTAAAAGATTCATGCCTTCATGTTGTTTACTCGGGTGTTTAATGTTTTTCTCACAAATTTGCATATAAGATGAACTTCCAGGAAGGCATTAGATTATATAACAGGATTCTTGTTATACATCTCGGATTGGTTACTTCTTGGTTTGCTCTTTGGCAACAAGATTTATGTCTTCATGTTGTTTACTTCGGTGTTTAATGTTTTTCTTACAAATTTGGATATAAGATTAACTTTGGGAGAGACATTTAGGTTATATGACAGGATTCTTGTGATACATCTCGGATTGAATACATCTTGGATTGTTGATTGGTAACAAGATTCATGTCTTCATTTTCTCCTTACTTGGGTGTTTAATATTTTTTTCACAAGTTTGGATCTAAGATTAACTTCCAAAAAGGCATTAGATATATAGTAGGAATCTTGTGATACATCTCATTTTTTACATGTGTCTATATATTGTTAACATACAATTTGCACTTATAAAAAAACACTCATTAGAATAAATAAAATATAAGTAAAAAACTTCATAATTTTGTTCTCATTTATATTTGTAAATTCGTATGGATCCAGAGAAGATGAATTATATGTTAAAATGTATATGCATGTCCATTTATTAAAAATTTTTGCAGATTTTTAAAAGATCTATTTAATATCAGAATAAATTTTTAATGATTTTTAAAAATTTAAATAATTATTTTATTTTTAAAATTGAAGAACGTATAAATTGCAATCAAAAGAATAATTATTGTTTCTGTCAAATATTTTTTTCCCCTTTCAAAATGTTATTAGCTTTTCTTTCTGTACTTTTTCCTCTCAGAAGAAAACACTCTCGTAACTCCCCAACATTTTTATTGAATAACTTCCTCGTATTGTCAGTTTGCATCGTGTAAAAGAACTTTAATGGCATTAAATTTTTTTCACTTCCTTTTTAATATGTACTTGCGTTAATTAGTATGCTATTAATTAAGGCTTTCTATACCATGGGAATGAAAAATAATGTATGTTTCTTTTTAAACATAACCCTTATATCATTTGCGTGTTCAGCTTCAAAAACAAGGGCAAATTGTATTCTTGACTGTAAAATAAAAAGTATGCCTACAACGTACTAAGAATGTTGAACTCTGAAAACAATTGTTTAATTTACTTTTTAGGTATATTAAAAAAATTACAAATTTATTTCTCATTTAAATTATCTCTCTCATTATTTAAGATATTCTCCTTATTATATACTTGTACCACGACTACCCGGTTTCCTACGTAGGACAAAAAGTTTTTAGTTCTGATCCATTATATTCTTCTTCATTGGCCCGACATCCTTATGTTGGGTCAAAGCCTTATGTCTACTGGCAGAATACGAAACATATGAATTTTTTTCCCGTTTTACGGGGTAGTTTTGTCAATCTTACGCCCGACAGTCATATTAGACCGATAACTAAGGCTTAAAATGAAAATCCGAACCACTTCAAACATCTATGATATCGCCGGGACTCGTACCCGAAACTTGTGGTAACGTGTGACAGAGTCTGGTCAATTTTATTAATAACCAATATCTAAGTAAAATTAAAAGTTTGAGATTTTAAATAAGTCACTTTAAATAATATAAATTTGCAAAATAAAGCATTTTTTTTTTTTTTATCCAGAATTTCTCAATGTTTTTTCTAACTTTGTGTCAGTTACTATTTATTTTTAAAGAATGTAATCAATCAATTTTGTCAGAAAAATGGTAAAGTAATGCAGTACATTTTCTACCTTATTTTTGAACAATAATTTAATTAATGTCTACAATCAGTTATTAATACTGGCGCCATCTGGTGGTCTGAAAATTAATGGCAATAATAAATGAAGGTTTTTTTTATTTAATTTAAAAACATTAAACATTTTCGTCATTGTAATTTAAAGATTTGTTTCCCCAGCATTATCGCTTTCTGGAAGTAAGACGACATCTAAAGTTAGCTCAATAATAACATTGTCACTTTAGACAACATCCGCAAACAATGTATCTAAATCCTCATACCTACATATATTAAAACTATCTCCGCCAATTTCATCTGATAATATCGATGGTTGAAAGATTGTATTGTTTGTTGGTAACACATGCAGTATAATCGTGTAATGTTGTATAATAACACAAACAATGCATGTTTGTAAAATAACATGTCGACAACTGTTATGTTGTCAACAACCTTATTTGTTGGTAGCACAACAGCTGTCGAACTTTTTCCCAGCAGACAATTGAAGTTGTTGATCTTATTAGAGTAAAAGCAGGTGCAACCTGAATTAAACAAAGAAAAGTAGAAAAGTCCTACACTCGTATTTTACTATGAAGTCATTTTTTAGTTTATTCAAAAAAAAAAAAAAAAAATGACAAGCTGTCTGACCTCAATTTCTTACCTTTTTAAAGTAGCAATATATGTCTTGACCTGTGGTTATGGTTGTTAAAGACTTGTTATGTTGCGTGGAGGAAATAAAGTTTTGTATAAAATACTAAGTTGGCGCTAATTAAAAAAATCACATAAAAAGACAATACTATGTCTTCTATTTAGGATGACAGTTGAATTATTTTCAAATAAATTGGTTTTCAAAACCTATTGGGATTCAGTATTTTTAATGGCTAACATTCACTAAATGAATCTATTGTTGATATAAAGGTTTACTAGGTTTTTAACATTTATTATCGTGATATTTTAACAATGGGAGCTGTAATTTAGCAAAATTTAAAATCATATAGAAAGACAATACAGAGTTTATATTTAAGATGACAGTTGAATTACTTTTTAAATAAATTAATTTGTAAAAACTATGTATTTGGATTTAGTAGTTTCAATGACTAATATTCACAAAATAAATCTTTTGTTGATATAAAACGTTCATCAGTTTTTAAAAATATTTATTATCAAAGGTGATACTTTAACAATGGGAGCTTTAATTTGGTACAACTTCAAAATCGCATAAAAATTTAATACAATGTTTTTTATATTTAAGATGACACTTGAATTATTTTTAAAATAAATTGTTTAAAAACCTATTTGGATTCAGTATTTTTAATGGTTAACATTCACAAAAAAAATCTATCGTTGATATAAAATGCTTATCAGTTTTTTTACATTTATTATCAAAGGTGGTATTTTAACAATGAGAGTTGTAACTTGGCACAACTTCAAATCACATAGACAAGACAAATACAGTGTCTTATATTTAAGATGGCAGTTGAATCATTTTTTTGAATTAAATTGTTTTTTAAACCTATTTGATTTCAGCATTTTTAATGGATAACATTCATAAAATAAATCTTTTGTTGATATAAAGGTTTTATCAGCTTTTTTTTTGTTAATATAAAGGTTTCCCTTTGATGATGTAAAAGGTTTATCAATTTTTTTGAAAACATTTATTATTATATGTGGTATTTTAAAAATGGGAGCTGCAATTTTCATTAAAACAAAATTACAAATCTATAGTGCTTTTAAATTGAAATTTGTAGACTTAACAAAAAATCAAACTCCGACTATTACGCTCAGTACTATGTTTGCAATGCAAAATTAAAGTGCTTGTTGTGAAAAGCTAATTTTCTAGGAAACTGCGATTTCAAGAGCTAATTTAAAATATTTATACTCAACAACTCCATCGATTTTGAACAAAAGAGAAAACTACTAAATGAAATTGCGCTTAAGAAGCAAAATATGTTTGCATAGTTCGATTGATATTATTTGATTAACAATATTCTTTATGTGTGGAACTTGAAGAATTTTTTTTCTTCAAAAAATATAGAAAATTTGTTACCATAAGTATTTGTAAGCACATAATTAAAATTTCTTCAAAGTAAATAAATAAGAAACTACTAAAATCTTTTTCAGTAATGGGAATTATGTTTTTTCAGCAATACGCTTTAATTCACAAAATAAATTTACTTTCTTCGGAAGAAGGTTGAGAGAGATTCAAAGTACTTCCCGAGAATCTTTTCTGACAACGAAATTAATTCTAAAACATATTAAGAGTGACATAAGTATTTCTTTTTATGTGTGTGCATGATTAAATTTATTTTGAAAAGTTTAGATCTTTTTAATCAAGTTTTGTCATTTCAATGTTGGAGAAACAAAATGAAATTCTACTGTAGTAGTTCTAGAAACAAACATTCCCAGTGATTGAAGGATCAGAAGAAACTGTTTTCAATCAAGTTTTCAATTTAGATATGTATTCTTTTTACTTGTTGTTTTTATTGTTCTTATGAAAGCAATGTATGTACATTGAATTCCATCCATGAGTTTTCAATGTAAATTATATGTGTTTTCCATAACTCCACATGATTCTTCATATTTGTCTTAATCAATAACCATTTTTAAAACAATTTAGTTAGCCTATATTTTTTTCCCTAACTTTATACAGAACTTTATTCGCTATATTTTTAATTTTTTACAAAAATAGAAGCAGTACTCCAATAAATATATTTTTAACAATTAGCAAGTGCATTTTTAATGAACCTTAAAAAATACATAAAATTTTGGCAAAACAGATAAATAATCAGTACATTTCATTTTGCATATGAAAGTACATAATTAACTTTTCACAGATATATAATCAGTATATTTATAAAACAGTCATATGTAGGTTAATAACTGTTATATTTACTTGCGTAAACAAATGCTACCCTAAAATATATGTTCATCCGCCATACTGAGGTACAGAATCAACTGATATGCTAAGATACGTAATCAATAGCTATATTTCGGCACGAAATCAAATGCCATACGTAATCAACTGTTATATTAAGATATATAATCTAATGGTATGCTGATTATATGTAATGGTATATCAACAGCTTTCAGGTGACTAATAATAGGTTTTCAAGGAATCCCTCAATATCTTGAAATTTTCAAAATGTTTGTTGTGTTTTCAAACAGGTAGAACATCAAAAACAAACAAACATTTGAAAATTTTTACATATTGAGTGATTCCTTGAAACCTATTAGTCATCTGAAATAGTAGTAGCGTTATGTACCTCCTACATTACATTTGATTATATATCTTAATATAACAATTGTTTGCATTGTATAGAATATGATTATGTGCCTGAACATAGCTGTTAAAATTGTTGAAATTTGATATTATATTTTTTACAAATTAATAAAAAAAACCAGACAGATGTGTTTTCAAACAGGCAGAACCATCAAAAAAACAATAATATCGTTGTCATTTAAGATATCATTTACAAGCAATTTGTCTAAATCCTGATAGTTACATATATTAAAACACTTTTCCGCCAAATTCATGTGATAAAAAAGTAATGTTTTTCATTTGATAGGTATCGACGCTTGAAAGATTTTACTGTTTGTTGGTAACACAGCAGTACAACCTTGTAATGTTGTATAATAATACAATCCCGACTGTTGGGAAAACAACATGTCGACAACTTTTATTCTATCAACAGTCTTGTTTGTTTAGTAACACAAAAGCTGTCGAATTTTTTCCCCAGCAGGCAGTTGAAGTTGTTTTTCTTACTACAGTAATAGAAGATGCAACGTGAATTAAACAAACAAAATTCTTTCCACTCGTGTTTTACTGTGAAGTCCTTTTTTTTTAAATTTCTACAAAAATAAATTGGCAAAGCTTCCTTACTGAAATATTTTTTAAGGTTATAATTACGTCTTGATCTAATGGTTGTTAAAAGGCTTGTTATGTTTGCGCGGAGGAAATAAATTTTTGTATAAAATACTAAGTTGGTACAACTTCAAAAATCACATAAAAAAGACAATGCAATGTTTATATTTAAGATGACAGTTGAATTACTTTTTTTAAAAATAAATGATTTCTAAAACTTATTTGAATCCAGTATTTTCAATGGCTAATATTCCCAAAATAAATATTTTGTTGATATAACGGTTTTATTAGTTTTTCTTTGTTGATATAAAGGTTTATCAGTTTTAACATTTATTATGAAAGGTGATGTTTTAAAAACGAAAACTGTAATTTTTATTGAAACAAAATTACAAATCTATAGTGTTTTTAAATTGAAATTTGTAGACTTAACAAAAAATCAAAACTCCAACTATTACGCTCGGCACTATGTTTGCAATGCAAAATTAAAGTGCTTGTTGTGAAAAGCTAATTTTCTAGGAAACTGCTTTTCAAGAGCTAATTTAAAATATTTATACTTCAACAACTCCATCGATTTTGAACTAAAGAAGAAAACTACGAAATGAAATTGCACTTAAGAAGCAAAAAATATGTTTGCACAGTTCGCTTGATATTATTTGATTAACAATAATCTTTATGTGCGGAACTGGAAGAATTTCTCTTCTTCAAAAATATAGAAAAATTTTTACCGTAAGTATTTGTAAGCACATAATTAAAATTTCTTCAAAGTAAATAAATAAGAAACTATTAAAGTCTTTCAGTAATGGGAATTATGTTTTTTCAGCGATACGCTTTTTAATTCACAAAATAAATTTACTTTCTTCGGAAGAAGGTTGAGAAAGTGAATCAATTCAAAGCACTTCATTGAATCTTTTCTGACAACGAAATTAATTCTAAAACATATTAGATTGATATAAGCATTTCTTGTGTGTGTGTGTGTGAATGATTAAATTTATTTTGAAAAGTTTAGATGTTTTTAATCAAGTTTGTCATTTCAATGTTGGAGTAACAAAAATGAAATCCTACTGTAGTAGTTCGCAGAAACAACATTCCCAGTGATTGAAGGATCGAAGAAACTGTTCTTCAATCAAGTTTTCAATTTAGATATGTATTTTTTACTTGCTTTTTTATTGTATTGTTTTTCTTATGAAAGCATTGTATACACATTGAAATCCGTCCACGTTATTTCAAATGTAAATTACATAAAGTTTTTCATAACTCCTCATCATTCTTCATATTTGTCTTAATCTATAACTACTGACTGCTAACTTAATCAGTCAAATTTTCAATTTATATATGCATTCTTTATTTGCTCTTTTATTGTTGTTCTTATGAAACAATATATATACGTTGAAATCTATCCGCGCTTTTCAATGAAAATTATATATATTTTCCATAACTTCTCATGATTCTTCACATTTGTCTTAATCAATAACCATTTTAAAACAATTTAATTAGTTTATATAAACAATAATATTATACAGAACAGCATTCGTTATATTTTTCTTTTTTTATAAAATAAAAGCAGATTACTTCCATGAATTTTAACAATTAGCAAGTGCAATTATTAAACATTAAAAATATATAAAATTTTTCTAAACAAAATCATAGATACAAAAAAACACTTTTAAAATACACAATAAACTGTTATATGAAAATAAATTAATTTCTATACTAAGATATATAATCAACTGCTACATTAGTGTGCGTAAACTACTGCTGCACTAAAATACATATCCGCTGTATTGAGGTACAGAATAAACTGGGATATGCTAAGATACGTAATCAACAGCTATGCGTAGGTACGTAATCAACTGTTATACTAAGATGCATATTGAAATACGTAAACAAATGCAACTCTTTTAGAGGACTAATATTAACCGGTTTCAAGAAATCATTCAGTTTCTAAAATTATTTTTTTGTTTTCTGATGGCTCTACCTGTTTGGAAACACAGCCATCTGGTTACTAAATTTGTAAAAAATAGATTAATTTAATTATCTGCAATTTTTGAGATACTTTGGTTTTCTGCATATTGAGCAGTTATAATTCTGCAACCAGTGTATAATTGACACATGAAATAAAAAACCCTTTTTTTCAAGAAATCAACCTATATAATTTAAACTATAAAAAAAAAAATCAAATAATTAAAAATAAATTATTTCCATAATTAAAAAAACTTCCTATTAAATAATCCTTTATAAAACATACTCAATTCTAGTAGAATATACGCAATGAAACGTTTTAGAATTCTACAAATTATTACAATAATGTATTCTTTCATTTCCTATCGAAAACAATTTATTTGCCTAGAACGGTCTGAGAATCAACGCTGAGCTTAAGAATATAGGATGTTTAGTTCTAAATACGACAAACAATATTTAATTTAAAGCTATGGTGTATACGCTGTGGATTAACATTAGGTCTATTAATAGGAAAGTGACTCCGTTGTGTTTAAGGAGGTGGTGTGAGGCTGGTTATGACACTTCCTGAATCTGTTTTTGGAAGTGATGATTTCAAATTTGAGTGGTAATATGTAAAAACCATGAAGTTGATTTCTCCATGGTGCATCCTAAACCCGACTCGTGATTCAGCGGCAACGTGCGCCACTGGGGCATTAGAGTTTATATTCAATCACTTTCGCAGTTTGAATCTTGCGAATCGGTTGCGCTGGTGGTTGTAGACACTGTTTCAAAAGAGGGAGATAATGACGTTTGTAATATTAAGCCATCATTTGCCTCGTTCGTCGTACTACCTGGTGGAAGTTTTCCGGGTTTTCTCCCATACGCTACTCAAATGTAGGGTAGTTTCCCTTAAAAAATCCTTCCGGAAGGCACAGCCCACCTTCTTCAGCCAAACTGAGTTAAACTTCAACGTCAAACTTCTACCTACGGGTGCTCCTTCACAACAGTAGCTTCCCCTTTTCCTCCAATCATGAGTGGGTCACTCATGGATGTCCGTCTAGCACTGAGGATTAGACACAACAACATGGTGCTTTCTAGATAACGTCCAATCCTCTTCGTCGAGTTTTTCTTTCTTTTTATTATTATTTTTCCACCATCCCCTTTTTAACTGATAAGAGGCTACGTAGTCCTGCTACAGGGGTGAGTTAAGGTGTAAAATAAAGTATAGGATCATTATTTTTATAAATATTTTCTTTAAAACAAAGAATTAAAATTAAATTCAAAGTAATAAACGTTGAAAAATCTCAAACACATGACGAAACCTTCCAGTGGCAATTGACTGTATGTCAAGATGATCGGAAATAACGTAAAACTAACAAATATGTTTTTCAATGCACACAAACAATTTCAACCTGAATTCAGAAATTTCAATTTATTAATGGAATAAACTTATAGCAATTGCTTATCATGAAATAATTACGCTGTGTTAACTCCCAATGAAATCTCAAGATTTGCTTAATAAAAAGATAGACATTAAAAATTCCTGCACTCCCAGCATAGACATTTGAAATCTGTTTCTAGAAGTACAGTAATTGAAAAGGGTTTCATGCAAATCAATTTAGAAATTCAATTAAACCATGGAGAGACGAGAAAGAGTAGTTTTCCGAGGAAAGCAATTTTGAACTTTTGTTGTTAACAGGTTAAAGCACTTGGTATCTTCGAACGCAGTAATTATTTTAGCGAGAGGTTTTTTTTTTTAATCTGGGAAAGATGAGACACGGCGAGTTTTACCATGGCGACAACCATCTGTGAAATGATCCAAAATTATATCTAAGAAGCAATGAGACAGTGAATTCATTTTCTTGTTTGAATTTCATAAAACCTTATTAATAAAGGGAAACTCCCAACTTGAGTTTTCTGAGTAATTGAATCAGATAAAAATTTAAATGTTGTAGAGAAAATTTCATTTGTGGTGAGTGTATTAAATTAAATATAATAAAATTAAAATTTGTAAGTGACTTGAAAAATTAAAATGATTTAAAATTATCTTTGTT
>BPLR01004050.1:5000-47117 GCA_021605095.1 Caerostris extrusa | reverse complement strand
TTACGTATTGCTAAGTGAAGATTGTGCACTCAATAGATTTACCATTAAGTTCTAGAAGAATCAGTAATCGATTAACTTTATTTATTTATTTTTACAATCTTATACGTGGGATATAGTTCTTAAAACAGAAAACCAATGGCAAGGAAAGTTTTCAGATATCTTCCACTATGTTTTGGAATTATAATATTTATGGGTTTTTTTATAGATTTAAGTTATTTTCATAGAAATATTTACTATAATGCTTTCTTTAAAAGTCAAATAGTTCTTTAAAAGAAAAAGCATTATGATTTACATGATTATGATTTCATGATTATTAAAAGCATTATTATTTTTAGAAATGCAATGCAAAGGAAACACGAAATTAAGTGATAAGTATTTAGACTTAAGGCCAATTTAGTTCTAAGTCATAAATTTAGAAAGAAACAGAACAGAAATTGGTAATGGACTTAATTGGACAGAACTAAAATTGGTAATGGACTTAAATTGTAGTACTTATCACTTAATTTCGTGTTTCTTTTGCATTACATTTCTAATAAAACTCAATTCATTTCTTCTAAGTTATTTATGTTTGCTTGCTTGCTATTCGTTTTCAAAATGACTTCACTATAATTCCTGTTTGGAAGACAATAATTTTAAAACTTGCTTTCAAAACATCATAAAAATAGCTATTAGTCCCTAAGAAAATTGCAACGTAACTTTCAGTAGCTATTTCTGTCTACATTACCTACCAGTCCCCTCGGGCTTGATACCCCCACCCTCCCGGTTCATACCTTTCTCAAATGATTCAATGGAATGTATCAAAACTATCCATTCCCTCCTTCTTGCAGACTGCAATTATTGCACAAACAACCATTTGCCTCGAAGCATATAATCAAATCAAATAAGAAAAAAACACTGCATTTCAAGGCAAAAAAAGGAGCAGATCTTTGAAGAAAAGTAGAGTGAAAAATACAAGCATCCACCAATAAAATTCATCTCTGGAAAGCGGCCAAACCAGTTATCGAAAGAATGCTGTCTTTGCCCCTGGTGGCAAGGTAGCAGGTCATCCACGGTCGCTTGGATCTTCGAAAAAGAAAATGCGAAATGAAACCAACTCGTCTATATAAGAAGTAAACTGCAACTGTGTAACTAGAAAAGGTCTCGAATCGAATGGCATGAATCTAAATTTCAAAGTTTGTTCAAACGATTTTTTTTTTTTCGTGTGATATTCTTATGAAAAGTCAGATCTCCGTGGGAGAATTCTATTCGAGTAAAATATATTATTCATTTTAGTGCGTGATAGATTTGTCACGACTTAAAAAGCAGCAATAAAAAATTATATTACGCGAGCAGTAAATGAAAAAATTATGTTACGAATTATTTCACATTAAATCATATTACTGCTAAATGTGGTTTTATTATTTAAAGTTTAGTTAAAATTTGAAAAATTATTACCAGTTTTTGCTTTCGTTAATTTCATAAATTAAAATGCATTATTATTTTTTTTTTCATGTTTGGCTTGGTTTATTTAAGATTACTTAAATGTATTTCTTTTCAAGGTAATAAATATAAAGAACCATTTTAAAGTTTAACCCAAATTTAATAAGTAAAATTCTATTTTTAGGAGAAAATTTAGGTAAATAAAGTATGGAGATTTAAAACTCAAGATGTATAAACTAACGTTCGATATATTATATTAAAAATTACCATATTTCGATCATTTTCGCGAATTTAAAAAAAATTAAAATTATAACTTTGGCTTGCCGATAAATAGGTTACCATAAAATTTAGAATTTAATGAGGACAAGATGTATAACAGCAATCTTAAAAATTCCAAACGATTTTCTGTTGTTCCATTTTGAAATAAAAATGGTTTTAGCTTTCACCAGACGATCTTTTGAGAACAATTTTACATTATTTAATTATATAATTATTAGCATGTGAAAAAATGTAATCGGCTGCCGATACATACAGGTTACCCATAAAATTTAGAATGTAATGTAAGAACAAAAACGGAATCACAGCACCTTAAAAATAAAAAAAAATTATAAAATTCCAAACGATTTTTTTTTTTTTGAAAAATCTTCTTTCCGCTTAGAAATAAAATCGTCTTTGCTTTCACCAGACGGTTTTTTTAGAACAATTTTACATTATTTAATTATATACCATTAGCTCGAGAAAAAATTAAACACTGATAATTAAAAGTGGTTAATAAAATTAAAAACCCCCGCTCCCAAAAACAATACCCAAATATTTTATAGTGATAATAATGGAAATATTTTTAAATATTATTATTGAATATATATCTATTAAAAATTAATACCAGTTAATAGATTAATAAAGTATTTAAGTTAATACCATTTAATAGATTAATAAAGTATTATTGAATATATATATCTATTAAAAATTAGCCACCATTTAATAGATTAATAAAACATTTAAGTTTGTATAATTATGTACAAATGGTGATACACAAACATAAATACCACATCTTACAAACTGGGCTTAAAGAAAAAAAGAAAAAAAAGTTATAGATAGAAATTTTATGAGACCTTAAGAGTTTCAGAAAATTCCATGAACTGAAACAGTTTCTTTCTACTATTTTCGTGTGGTATGTTCAGCCCAATCTGTTCCACATCGAACCTGTAATCAAGACCGAATTTGACCGAAAAACTGTCATAAAAAAAATGGTTTATACCATAACTTGTAACTCCTTAAGGTTTACGGTGTTCTTTTTCGGGGAAGGTAGTCGAAACCATTTTCCGCGAATTGAAAAGCATTTTCCAGGATTTTCATAAGGCTCGAGGTTTTTATGCTTCTTTTACGGCTTTTTGTGAACTATTTTTTTTTTTTTTTTTCCGCAGTTGTAGTTGCCGAAAAACTGTAGTGTAGTGTAGTGGGCAGACTTTTTAGATAAAAAACTTCGCGTAACAACTCTCCTGAAGTCTTTTCGTAAAAGTTTTGAAATTGTATTTGGGTATGCTGAAACCTGAATTCTGTTCATGTGTTACGGGTAAATTTTTTAAATGGTAAAATTTGAATCATTTCCATGTTTTTCCTTAAAACTTGCCACATTTAAAGGAACTTTTTTTTTTTTTTTTTTTTTTTTTTTTTTTTTTAGAAAAAAGAAAATTTGAATACCAAACTGAATAAAATCATTTTATTTTGTATTTTTTTTTTTTTCTTTTTTTTTCTGACTTTTATTTTAATGGTAAAAATTAATATCTTAAAGACTGGAAAAAGTTCTGTAATTTTAATTAGAATAATTGATATATATATATTTTTTTTTTTTTAGGTTAAATAATTATTTTAGATTTAAAGATAAAATTACATTAAATTTATAATCTAAAATTTTTATAGTTTGCCTTCGTAATAATACAGAATTTAAACCTTAATAATATGGTTTTAATTAATTAATAATATATTTATTACAATACTAAATTATGAAAAGAATACAATTTATATATTTAAAACGATTTTAAATTAAAACAATTGTACATTATTTAATTATATAATTATTAGCGTGGGGAAGAAATTAAAAAAAAAAGTAATCAGATAGGCTGATATACAGGTTAATCATAAAATTTGAATTTAGTGTAAGGAAGAAACGCATAACAGCAATCTTAAAAATTAAAAGCTATAAAATTCCAAACGATTTTCTTGTCTTGAAAAATCTCATTTTCATTTTGAAATAAAGTTGTCTTTACTTTTGCCAGACGATTTTCGAAAACAATTTTAAATTATTTTCAAAATAAATATCGGCAACATTAAATAATCAGAACAGTTATTTTTTTGTTGAAAAATATTCCTTAAAAGAAAGGCTTTGAAATAAATGAGATTTACTTTGTAAGCATTGATCAATTACTTAAATAATGGATTAAATATTAATATAAGACTTTATTTTTTGAATTTATCTACTATAAAAGTAAATTGTTTTTTTTTTTTTTATTGATTTATTTAGACAAAGATATTTTTACAAAAATACTTTGCTCTCAAAACTATCAAGATAATTTAATTTTAAGTCGAATGTCTAGTTTTGGAAAATCAAATATATTTGTCCCACGTATATAGTAAAATAATTTCCTACTTAGATCAGCAAAATTGTTCTTTTAAAAGATTTCTGTTTTCGAAATAGTCGGGAAAAGAGATTGAATTTCCAAACACATTTCATTCCAAACATACAACTGTCCGATGCTTCGCAAGGTAGTTTTCCATTTTTTTTTTTTTTTTTTTTTTTTCCCTGAAAATAAAAACTTATATTCCGACATCGTCGTCGAGTTTCTATCTGGCGTTAGCATCCCATTTTCTTCCGCTTTTTTTATTGCAAGGGATCTCTGTAGTTCCTTTTATTATTATTCTTTTTTTTTTAGGCTTAAAATTTCGTTCCCAGGGTTCGCACTCTGCATGTGACGTCAGTATTGCGTCATAAGAGTATACTCGAGATCCTCTTTAAATTTTTTAGTATTTTTTCCATCCCGTCGTTTAAAATGAAAAAAAGGTAGTGAAAAAAAAAAAAAAATTGCAGTCAAAAGGAGGAGCGGGAAAAAATGACACGAAATGGTATTTTTGCCCTGCAGGTCCCACTTTCTTTTCCATGACCCCTTATACCCCCCACACCCCTCCCTCCCATGAGAGCTGTTAGCAGGTGGCTTTGAATGTATCTACTGCGGTTTGTCGCCTTTTCATTTGCTCCTTTTTTTCCTACCGTCTTTTTATTCTTTTTTTTTTTTTTTAAGATTATCGTTTGCTTCTTTGTTTTGATTAGCTTCTCGATGAGTTTGATAAAAATCAAACGATTTTTGTAGTAAATAATAAATGTAGTGAATCCTTACAATTGAACCCAAACATGAAAAATTAGGTGTTTATAACTACATTTACCAGTGACTTGCGATTAAGTGATGTAATTTTTATATATCTAAATGTGTAATTAAAATGTATTTACTGTTGAGTAGCAAGTTAATAAATTATATAAGATACCGAAATTTAAACAAAGTACTATTTCATTGAATTACTTTCATTCGATTTCCTAAATTTTTAAACTTGTTATTCACATATATAGTTGTACAATTTCAACAAAAGCTGTACATTTAGTAAGTCCAAAAGCTGTTGCTGTGTTGTTTCTTATCTCACTTGGTAGACAGCAACATCTAAACTAAGTCCATGAACCAATGTAGTCTCAAGGCTGAAGGAAAGGGGGCAGCTTTTGTTATGATGGAGCACCCATAGGTAGAAGTCTGATTTAACTCCGTGACGCTGACTTTTTTTTACACTGTAGGTTGCTCTACAATAATATTAGACCTGAACCTACAGTTTAAAATGGATTCCGAACTACTTAAAATGTCCATGGCACCGCCGGGACTCGAAATCTGTACCACTGAGCGCCAGAGCGCTAGTCACTCAGCCATCAGGCCAAAATCCATCATCCAAAAGCTAGTTTAATATAACTTAAACTTACAAAGGATTTATTCTTCCAATTGTTAAAATAATTTATTTAGAAACTTTATTACCTATTAATAACAAACTATATTTAAATACATCTTAGTTTGATCTACAAAATATATTTAGAAAATGTTATAATTTTCTATTTATTTATCCATATCCAACAACATGAATATAAAACATAAATAAATGTTAAACGGAAACAATGTTCATTTTTTTTGGGTCGTTTTTCTTTTCTATTGTCGTGTTTTATGATCCCCTTGTCAAAATAGGCTCAAAAATGGATTTAAATACGTTTTTCATCTTCTTCGTACATAGCAAAAAAAGAAGTTGGGGGAAAAAAATCTCAGATTTGCTAGATGGAATCAAGCGTTATAGCTGCCATATGGATTTCCGAGCATCATCTTTGTACGCGAAAAATGCTTTACAGATGGAACTGGTACTGCGAGATATAAATCCTTGAGGAACACTTTTTTTTTTCCCCCTGCTTTTCCTTTGTCATTGATTGGCGCCCGTGACCTTTCAACGACCCCTGGGTTTGACGTCAAAGTGCATATGATGTCAGTTCTAAAATTTGCATCCCCCAACCCAACTCTCACATTAAAAAAAAAAAAAAAAAAAAAACCAAGAGAGAAATTATGCCATAGCATGGCTCCCTTTTCCAACATCTTGAGACCACTTGCTATGACTTCGGCGAAGTTAGTTGGACTGAAACGATTATTTTTCTTCCTCTTCTTCAATTTTTTTTTTTGTAAACACACACACACACAGCTTTACATTTTCTTCTTACCACCTTCTTCTTATTATTTTTTTTTTTCTTTTTTATTCCATGTTCTGACTTAGACTAGTTCTTTTTTACGGTCCGTTGATCTGGGGTGTTCTTTTTGGGAGTGAATGCCCCAGTTAGATCTTCTGCCTTATTCCAATCTCATCCTGCCAACCCCCCCATTTCTTCAAAATCACTCCAATTTTAGAGAGAACTGTTTGTGTTGTTGCCTTTGCAAACAAATCAACTCTCATGATGTTTTCCTTTCTTACTCCCCTGTGAAAAGTATTGTTGATTAGGATGACTCCCGCTGTTCTTTAGACAGCTCTGCTGGATGTTTTTAATAACGATTTGTTTGAACGTAAGATATTTTTGCCAAAAGAGGAATGGTGGAATGTATTGTACATATGTCTGACTGCATTGTTAAAAATGCTGTTCTTATATAATTTTTTTTAATCGTGTAAAATGAAATATTTTTTAACAAATTTTTTAATTCTAAAAAAATATTAATAAAAAAAAAACTAGAAATGTACTTATTAAAAAGAAATGTGATTATTTAAAAACAAATTAATCAAAAATTAATTATTTTTTCATCGCCATCCATTTTACCATATTAAGAATTTATATTTAATTTTTTTCTGGATTAATTAGAATTTAATTTTTGGTTAAAAATAAAAAAATGATATTGTTGAAACTTGCATTTTTTTTATTTATATTATTATTATCATTCAGGAGAAGAATAATAAACAACTTAAAAATTTTATTTAATCAAAAACAACTTAATTTTAAGTGTAATCTATTATAATGATAAATGCAGGAAATAATTGATGATATCTTAAAATAATTTATCACTTTACTGTGTGACAAAATGAGAAATATATTGCAAAGGGACTATATACTAAGTGTAAAAAAATTCTTATTATGATGATAAATGTGTGGAATAATTGATGAAATCTTAAAATAATTTATTATTTTATTGTATAACAAATATATTACAAGTGACTATATATTAAATGCAAAAAAAAATTTTAAGGTAATGCAAAATAACTGCTGTATAAATTGAGACAATTTTTTTTGAAGTTCATTATTGTTATTTTTATTATTAAATAAATAATTAAGTTTTTTTTTTTTTTTTATTCTAAGTTTTGAATAAATGATTTAATGATAGTTTTAGTTGAATATAATATTTATGGCACTTTTTCTTAAAATTCAAAATGTTATTAAATAGTTTTTTTTTTTTTTTTAATTTTGATTATTTCTAAGTATATAAATGGCCCTATACTATTTTCAAATGAAATGACTCGTTTATAGATTTCCCATATGCATAATGGCTTAACTGATCTTTATTCCTTTGTCCATTCAGATGAAATCAGCGATGAATCCTGCGATGTTGAACGTTGCAACACCAACAGAGGCGGCCCCTCTGGTAGTGGCCGCCCTGGCTCTCACTCCCACATCCATCTATGGCAATTCCTGAAGGAACTTCTATGTCAGCCCCATCTCTATGGCAGCTGCATCAGATGGTTGGACAGACCGAAGGGCATCTTCAAGATCGAAGATTCAGTCCGCGTGGCAAGACTTTGGGGCAAAAGGAAGAACAGGCCAGCCATGAACTACGACAAACTCAGCCGATCCATCCGCCAGTACTACAAGAAGGGCATCATGAAGAAGACAGAGAGATCGCAGAGACTGGTCTACCAGTTCTGTCACCCATATGGTCTTTAAATAACCTGAAGGCCTTTCAGTCCCACGCTTGTTCGTAGCTGGTCTACAACAAGTGTCAGACTTGAATATCGCCTTGTATCATAGACTTTTAACTCTGTACATGCTTCATTTTTTATTATTATTATTATTATTAATTATTATATATATATTATGATTTTTGATTGTACTGTACTGTACGTCGGTCGTTCGAGAGCTGGTTCTTTCGTTACACCGAGTCTTATAAACTATGCAGAGAGTGAGGTCTCGGAACTGGGAAGGTATGATTCCTTGTTACCCTAGCCACAGCCTCACGGTAAAAGTCATAACATCGACTTTCTTTTGCTTCATCAAATGTTTTTTGTTCACCATGTGGCTAATTTATTGGGTACTGCACTAAAAATGTCCGGTAAGTCCAGTTGAGTCTTTTTTACAATTGATTCCTGGTAGGGCATGCAGTAGCTCGATGAACTTTGGTCCTATATATCAGTGATATATCACTTGTATGTTCTAAGAACACTACACCTGGAGGCGGTATTTAGCCTCCACAATGTTTTTTTAATATTACTCTTGTAGCATATATTAATATGTATTAAGGTTCTTCTGGAGATATTCTTTACTTACCTGCGCCGCCTGGTGCGGTTCTGGTGAACTAGAAGTGTACTCTTGAAAGCTTTTTTGTTTCCTGTCTTTTTCTTGGGCCATCTATGCTCAGTCATATATGGTTCCAATGGCATTTTATTATTACTTTAGGTGTGGGAGTATCTATATTACTCACACGTTGACGATAATTATTTAATAATTTTTATTTATTAATGACTTTCTTACACCTAAAAGACATCTCTTCTATCTTTGTCCTTATGACAAAGATAGAATGCTGAGATATTAATTATGCATTTTTAAATAGTTTTTTTTTTATAAATTTATGAATTTTTATTTGAATAAAAGATTCAATATTGTAACGAAGATTGGTTTCATATTACCTATGTGTTTCTGGAAAACTTTAAAAAAAAATTATTTATTGTATGCTATCTGTATCAAAATTACATCAATGCATTCCATCAAAGCATTGTTAAAAATACTAATGTATTATTTATTTATTTTTATTGTTGTAAAATTATACCCAGTGAAAAATTCATGAACACAAATGTATTAATGTATCTAATATTTTCTTGAAAATATTTACAATGTACAAAATTGAACTTGAGTGACATGAACTTGTGCTTTGAATTGAGTGCATTTCTGGACCTAGATTTTGTCAACTTTTTTGTTAGTAATATAGTTACTATGTAGGCCTCTTTCTTACTATTGTAGAATGTTTCTTATGTGGGTTATTTTAGTAATATTTTTATCTTATATTTTGAAGTGGTGGTCTAACATATTTTTTCTTAATGACAAACTGTTAAAGGTTATAGCAAGTCAAGACTTTTTTTCTTAGATTGTTCTTTACTATAATTTTGTATTTCTAACTGCAAGTCGGTTTAATAAAGATTCTTAGGTTAAAATTTGATGGTATCGTTTCTTATTTTAAAAAAAAAAATCATTTATATAAATGTAGAATAGAACACAAACTTACCACCTAATAACAGACAGAAAATTCAGCAAATATTTTATATATTATCACAATGTTTACACGTTGAAATATCTCTTTTAAAATATATCCTTATTATTATATATATTTTCCTCTGTCAGGAATGTTCATAAAATAATTTATTAAAATTTTCAGACATTAATCCACCAATTAAATGCAATAGTAGAATATAAATCTTTGCTTGAATATTTTATTATAATTTTTTTTTTTTTAATTATTTTTCTCAGATGTAAAAATTTGAAATAATATTTTAATGAGTTATTAACGTTCCCATTTAACTAAGAAATTTTAACGGTTTTATAATATCTTGTTTTTATAAATAAAAAAAAATTCTTGTTTTTATAGATTGGAAAAATAACTGTTTAATTCCGCACACTAAATCGGTTGTCAATGGCTAAAAACCAATGGAAAGAGGACAATATATTGTTCCTCCCTTTTAAATCCTTTTGAAATCTTTTTAATTGTTATTTAACTAAAGCTGAAAATTTTTTTAAGTTTGGAAAATCGAAAAATTTTGAAATCATATTTTAATGAGTTATTAACGTTCCCATTTAACTAAGAAATTTTAACGATTTTTATAATATCTTGTTTTTATAAATAAAAAATTCTTGTTTTTATAGATTGGAAAAATAACTGTTTAATTCCGCACACTAAATCGGTTGTCAATGGCTAAAAAACCAATGGAAAGAGGACAATATATTGTTCCTCCCTTCCTCTTAATTGTTAATTAAAGCTGAAAATTTAAATCAATTAAAAAAACTGTCTGGAAAACATTAGTTAAGAGCTCGAAAACATTAGTATAAGAGATAAAAGAAGAGGAAAAAATATAGGCTATGTTTTCTTTATATTATATTAAAATGGAACAAAAATAATTTTAAAACAACATATCTTAGAAAAAAAAATAAAGCGTACCTTAAAAAAATTGCTAAGCAACATACCGTATGAAATTGACATCATTAATTATGAAGTTTAAGCCAAATCCATTAAATAAAACGAATCTTACTTATTATTATAAAAGAATTTTACACCAAAATTATCAAGCGTAGACTGCTGCCATTCCATTAAATAAAAACTTAATGCTGTTTTATGCCTAGACCGTCAGACAAAGCTAAATTAAATACAGACACAACCATAGTTTTTAAAGTAAAAAACAAAACAAAAAAAAAACTAGACAAAAAATCTGTACAAAACTAAGACCATACATTTCAAACAAAAAAAAGTATTTATGAACTCGCTTTTATTTCCACAAATGTTTTGAATTCGTTTCATTTTTAGAACTGCTAGAAATTATTTAAAAAATTCTGGACCGAAAATTCACGACAAAGATTATATTCAATTCAATTCTCATCCTGAATATAATATCTCAGGGCATCCAGTCATAGCTGCTTTGCATTAGAGAAGGACAAAATTCTAAATTTTAGAATTTTACCTCTCTTATGTGGTCCTCCCTCATGTCGTCGAATAAAATAAAACACTTAAAATGTAATGCATAACATAAAAAAATTTAACAACTCTAAATGATCGGTTGAATTTCATCATAAAACTCCATAAACACAATTCATTTTTCAATAATGTATACTTTTATACTAATTATCTATTTTACAAATATTTTTTTAATTTAAAAATTTCATATGAGCAAACAAGACATTTTAAAAGCCATCACAAATATTGTTTCATCTCAAAAAAGATTTCCAAAACCAATATGGCAGCAAAAATTGGACCAATAGAAAAATGCTTCGCTAAACAAACTTATCAGCAAAACGGCAAGCGTAAGAACAACAGCAAAGAAAATCGAGACTGATAAAGTGGCAGAAAAAGAACAAAACCATTTACTCTGCGCGACCCACGGCAAGTTAGCTCTTCAGCAACCAATCGGCAGTTAGATCGGTCAAGGTAAAGGTAGAAAATGACCTTCAAAACAAACTTCTTTTTATTTTTTCATTTTCCCGCCTAATGTTATAACTTCGTACAAGATGGCTTTCTGCCAACGGGAATGCTGTTTAGCTTGAAATGTAGCGACTGAAAACAGGGAACGCAGCTTCATCTGTTATTCGCGCTTTCCCCCCCTATGAAGAACTAAGACGGTGATTGATCAGACCAACAACCTTTTGTGCAATTAAGTTCGGTCCTGGTATAACAAGCGATTATGTGTGTGACGAAATTCGTTGCAAAAGTAGATTTCACAATATAATTTAATGACCCACTGCAATAATACTTGAACTGCTAATTATTTTCTGAAAGAACAGTTCTAAGAAAACATTAAGAACCCGTCAGAACAATGCATTTAGAACGATTTTGCTTTTGAAAAAAAAAAAAAAAGCTCTATGAAAGGATTCGATAAAAAAAATCGTTTGCTTTAAAAGAACATAAGTAAAACAGTTTACTTATATTCTTTTAAAGCAAACGATTTTTTTTTTTTCCCCTCTTAAAAAATATTCTCTGTATTATAAATAAACATAAAATGCTTTTGAAACAATGGGTTCCACATCAACTGTTTAAATTGTTTTTCAAACTGTTATAGAAAACTATATTTATTACATACATAAAATAAATTAATTACGCAAAAATAAATAAATGATAATAACTTTCTTTTATCGAAAATAATAAAACCGAAATCTTTTTTAAAACATAATGAAGAATGAAAATTTTTAATTTTAATAAGTTAGTTTTTGAAATAAGTAATTAATTAAATACTAAATCGCATAAAATATATATCCAAACATGTGCATATTAAATATGGATGATCTTGTAATAACTCTTTATTTTTGCAAAAATTCTTTGTCAAAAATGAAAATAAAATTTCGTAAATTGTGGATATACATTTGTAACTAACCCGACTTAGCGTACGAGAAGGTTTGAATCTTCTGGTGGGGTTCGTTGGAGTCATTGCTTTCAGAAAGAGTCGATGTTGATTTAGACAGCATGTATAATCATTTATTGTTGAATTTTTTTTTTTTTTTTTTTTTTTAATTTCCAATAGAAAGTTTGCAGGACAACAGATATCATTTTTTTTTTATTTCCAATGGCAAGGCAAGTACAAGAAGAATAAAAATAGTAATAATAACAAAAATAACAAGGGAAAAAAATAAAAGAATAAACGTCCAAAAATGCAAAGATGACCGAAGTCATTGCCTTAAGAGTTCTCTCGCACGCCAGTAAAGCGCTGTCTCCGAGTCGTCGTCGTCAAGTACCGCAACATCGTTGGAGGTGGTCTCTGTTCATTGGGTCTGTTGAATTACATCAGGGGCTGTCAGGATTCGAAAAGATTTTAATGCGATGAAGATGTTCTGCTAGACAGTCATGGCCAGTCAAAAGTCGGAACTGGGCGACAGCATGCCGTCGCGGATTGCTGGGTATTGCTAAAAGATCTTCAGCTCTCCAACGCTTTGACTTAATCCCATCTTGAATTTGTAACTTGTGGTTTTTAGTCATTATTTGTTTGATATAAAGTTTTATAGAATGGAGTGACAGTGACGAGGATCTCATTTGAAGTAGTTTTGAGCCTCTTTTTTGCTAGACAATCTGCTTGTTCGTTCCAAAAATGCCACAGTGGTCAGGTATCCACTGAAGTACCACCGTTTCGTTTTTTTTAAAGTCAGTTCCCACAAATGATTTTGACACTGGGAGATTTCCTCTGATGAAGGTGGCTTGGTGGAACTAATAACCTGAATACAACAGATATCATAAAAAAAAAATACAAAGAACAAGATGGAAACAAATGACATCAGTTAATCCATCCACTTAAGTCTTTCAATCCAGTAACGCTTCCATAAAGAAACAGGAAGCAAGGTGAGACATATCCATTTCTTCCTGGTTATATCACACAGGAGACAGAGAAGGTCAGGAGTCAGTTTCATTCTGTGAAGGTGCTTGCGGAGACAATCGTGACCACAGAAAAGCCATAGCAATGCCACCGATTTTTCTCTATGTCATTCAAGAATATCATGAATAGGATCGTACTAGGGCTTGCGACTGTTCCCAGCAGCAGCATCCTCAAAGAAGGAGCACCTAAGGGTCTTTATAATTATCGCTTTAACGAAATGATATTCTAATACTGAAATTTTTGAGATTTTTCAGGTTTTCTCCCATACGATACACAAATGCAAAACCTAGTTATCCCCCCCTCGCTCTCAGAAGACAATGTTCTTCCTTCATTACCCTCTCTGTAGGCTGTTCATGCTATACATATGTGGGCTACAAGGTATGGCAAAGATTTAAAATTGCATAGTAGATAAATAGCAAAATAATAGTAGATAATTAGTAAAATAGATTCCATTGCTTTCAGAAACTAGAACAGACGATGTTGATTTACACAGTGTGTATAGTCATCTCGTATCGAAATTGTTGGAATTTTTCAGGTTTTCTCCCATACAGGGGCGGATTTAGATGAAAAGAGGCCCTAGGCTATTCCACTTATGAGGCCCCTTCACCTCCCATTTTTAAGTTTGTAAATTACTTACCATGTCTGTTTATTAGCCATATGTGTAGAATTTTTTCCTTATTTTCGATTCAGTGTTTTATTGTAGTGTAAGTAGTGTTTTATTGTAGTTACTGTTTTTTTAGAAATAGTGTAATTCTAATTTTGCTAACAATTTGAATGTAGGCCCCTCTTGATCTTGAGGCCCTAGGCTGAAGCCTAGTTCGCCTATAGGAAAATTCGGCCCTGCTCCCATACGATAAACAAATGCGAGGCAGTCACCCCATCCCCCCTCCAAAAAAAAAAAACGTCAATGTCCTTCCTTCATCTCCCTTGGTGGGCTGTTCATGATATGCATATGTGGGTTACGATGTACAGTAAAGAATTAAAAGAAATCTATTTCATAAATTTGGAATAATAAAATCTAAATATAATTCTCATCAAAATGAAGAAAAATCTCGAAACATTATAAGAATGTAAAAGAAAAAAAAACTGAAAAAGCATTAGCAGAACACAAAATAGAACGAAACATTAAAACTTAAACCGTTGAAAAGAATGAATGAATGAATGAATAAGTAAATGCAAAACAAAATACATAATTTCACCAATATTATCATACTGTCAACAACATTAGCTTAAGGCTTAATCTGCTGTTGCCACGCGAAGTAAAAAAAAAAGAAAAGAAAAAATAAAAAAGAAAAAAACATTCCAATAAGCTTGACATTTAAAAATTCTTAAGCTGCTTATTTTACATTCTCTTATGATTGAAATGTTCTGTCGGATTCGCTTCGTAAAATCTCGGTCAGTGGTATCTTCTTATTTGTTGTCGACTGATGTCTGTAATCTATTACATTTGTTGTGTAATGATTCAGATGTAAGAAAACAAATCCTTATTAGAATATTTTTAGCTGAACAATAATAATTTATCCATCTCTTCTTCAATGGTTCTTTTTTAAAAATGATTAGGTTACATCTGTTCATTTAAACGATGTTCATAAGTATTATTTTTTATTCATCTTCTTTTATCCGTTAAAATTCAGGTTATATTTTCTCAATGTTTCTAAAATTGTTTAATTAAATATGGAAAATTAATTTCGCGTTCATTTAAATCATTTGGAATTTGACTAGAATGTTCATTGATGGCCTTAATGATATATCTTATCTTAAAATAATTTAATGATGTATTTAAAAATAAATAGGAATAGCAGTATAGTTGGTCAATTAAAGAGAAATTCAAACTTTTGATCGTGTTTGTCAATTAATTTCGAGTTCACTTAAATAATTTCAAATTTAACTAGAATGTTCATTGATGGTCTTAATGATGTATCTAAAAATAAATAGGAATAGCAATTTAGTTGGACAATTAAAGAGAAATTCAATCTTTGGTCTTGTTTGTCAGCGGACATTCTCATCATGTTATTTACACATTTACAAAATTATAAAAACTATAAATTTTTATTTTTTATTTATTTATTATTTCCTGAAACGGTTCAAAGCGGAATCTTTTCAAATAAAGTATAACATTATAAATTGAGTTAAAGTAAAAAAAAAAAAAAAAAAAAAAAGGAAATTCAATTATCAATAATTATTATGATATAAAAATATTTCTCAAATTGAATATAAATTTAAATTAATTATAAAATCATCTATTAGTTACAATTTACTTTAAAAGAAACAAATTCAACCTGCATAGGGATTACTTGGGGAAAAAAAGGCACATCTAAATTCTGTTATTAATTGATTGGTTGTCTCTCTGCGGTCATATTGTGCACACTTTAGGCTAATTAGACCAGGACCGAGGATTCCGAACCACTAACAAACCTTCATGCCACAGCCAGGATTCGAACGTGAAGCCTGTGGTACCAAAGCCAGAGAGCTAGCCAATTGGCCAACAGTCAGACACAAAAATGAATAAGAATAGAATGAGTACACAAAATAAGAATGACGATAGGACACAAAATGAGGTTTTGTTTTGTTTGTCGCTGTACGGTCATATTGTGCAAACTTTTAGGATAATTAGACAGACATCTACAATTTAACTGGGATTCAGAACCACTACAAACATACATGGATTCGAACCTGAACCTGAAGTACCAAAGGCCAGAAATTAATTGAAGATATTTGTAAACAAAGCTTTCTTAATAACATTCTTACGCGTCACGCAATACAATGCAATAACCTTTGCATTAATTTATATATTTTTAAATTATACTCTACATTAAACTCATTGGTAGTCTCTTAAATGAATAGCACTAGTTAGTAACTGATATGCCAAATGGAACATGTTTTATGGTAGTATGAAAATGATTGCACAAACCACTACTTGGAAAGTAGCCCATTGTAAAAACATTGTTTCTTTTTTTTTATTTTTTTTTATAGTCGCACACATCTGTAAATTCTAATGCGGGATGTCCTTAGATTTTGAGACCTCAGCATGCAAATCTTCCAATACAATTCTTTTCTAAAAACTTCTGGTATATTGTGTGGTAAATTGCTGTTTTATTTCCAACAGAATAAATAAAAAAAATTATCAAAATTAAAATCAACTAAATCCCTTTATAACTACCCATGTGGCGGCTGAGGCCATCCGCCTACTGGCAGATTTCCTGGGACAAAAGATGTTTTATTTTTATAGAGTAGGGCTGTCAGTTCTATAATCCTATTAGACCGGGACCTAAGATTTAAATAGAATTCGAACCATTACAAACATCTATGGCGCCGCGGTACTCGGACCTAAAACCTGAGACATCGCACACCAGAACGCTAGTCACTTGGCCATCAGACCCTCACAGTAAATAAAACACAATATTCAAATTTATACATATATATCACATTTAATTGAGCATCGGATGTGCTTTATTTTAATCAAGACAAAAATCAAAATTTTGGTTAAAAAAAAATATTCCATTCCGCTACAGAAGGCATGCATTAACGAAAATAAAGTTTCCATTCATTTTTATGAATCCACTGTAAGTATCTGGCATCCAGGATTTGCAATAAAATGGGAAATTTTTTTCTAAGCAAACAATGAATGTAAAGAGCCCACTCAATTACTGTCATACTTCTTCTCCCTTGTCTTTGCCTTTGGGGTTCAATTTTAATTTCTGCAAGTTAAGTTTGCTTTCGTCCGACTGTTTAAAGGCGTCAATCAGGCACGTTCTTATCGTGCCAGTACAGGGTGGTGCGTCGCCATGGCAACCAGTGTTTGTTGAATCTCAAAGACTTCAGTGCTTGTGTAACTTTGGCGAAAGTTGCTCGTAGTAGTAGCATTTGTGATATTTCTGAATCTCTTTTAAGTTTTTGATTTTTAGCTTCTAAAAGGCAAACGAGCTATGATGATGATATGTGGTGGAAGTGGTTTTTAATTTTTCCCAGCTGGGATATGTTTAACTTGGCGATTAAAATCAATCATTAGGTTAATTACTCGGAAAAGAATTTGAAATTTTCTGTTTGTTAATATTTGTTACTTGGGGAAAGTGAGAAAGTTAGATTGGTTTAAAAATGACTTACTACATTAATTTAGAAAAGATTAAATGTTAGCTGGTTAAAATATAATTAACTATATTCTCCTTAGACTTAAATTACCATAACTAATTTTAAATGGAGATACTTGGAGTTAAAATATCATAAATCGCTTCTGTTATATTCAATCCTACTTAATTTAGTCTGACTAAATCCACAAATTTAAGAATATTTAAAAGTTTAAGTTAAAATTTCCAAATAAACTGACAACCGTTTGTGTAGTAGGGTTTAATTAGCCTAAAATGTGCACAAAATTACCGTTGAGAGACAAACGAAATGAAATACGTAGTAGTCAATTCTATTACACCACTCCACATCACCGCTGAGTTGCCCCTTTACAGTTTGAGAATGATGTAGGTGAGAAGTCTGATTGGGCTCTATGGAGATCTAAGGTCATATGAAACCGGAACCTACGGCTTAAAGTGGATTACGAACCACTACAAACATCCGTGGCACCGCCGGTATTCGAACCCGATACCTGTGGTACCGATATCCAGAGCACTAGCCACTCGACCATCAGGCCCCATTCCGAACCACTAACAAACATCCCTGCCATCGCCAGGATTCGAATCTGAAGCCTGGGATACCAAAGGCCAAAGCATTAGCCACTTGCTGCCTACCGGGGCACGAGTTATAGTGATGGCAAATACTGATGCTGATAATTAGTGATGCTAATATTGATGAGTTTTTAACCTTAAAAATCCTTATTGAGTATAATGCATTTTTTACAGTTGTAGAAAAAAGGAGAAATCAAAGCCAACGAAATTCTTTACGGTTAATCTTGTGTTACTGTCTATACAGTGTCTACCCAAATTTTCAGAGCCGCAAAATCGTTTCTATTCAAAGTGTTAGACGCGAAAACAATCATATTATACCTCTTAGAAGTGATGGAAAGAGAAATTTGAAGGGTAATTGCATTACATTAGAGTATCGTATAAAAGAAAACTCTAAACAAGCAATTCAATGCTTGCTCGCAGATGCGAAACTTACAACTGAATCTACTCGTTTTTCAAGCAATGTCTGCAGTAGGAATTCAACCTTAATTCTATTTTAAACTAACTAGCTAGTGACTATCAATATGTCATGAATTAAATGAAAGGAACTCCTCTTATTCAGAAACGAGGAGACCCATTAGCGATTGTGACAGTGTGTAAAAGAGTTTCGTATTTATAGCCAGATGCCATGTGGAATTTTCCCTAGTTTTATAAGTCACTCAAATGCGGTGCAGAGAGTGTTATATATCATTCTGGAGGCAATGTCTTACCATCTTCACCCATTAGTGCCATATGTCAGTGGAACATGTGGCCCACCGACCTTCAGAAACAAAACTGCTTTTAACAAAACCTTTGCTATCTAAATATGACTAGTACAGATTAACTGAACAAAATTCTAGATTTTATCTATCTATATATGCATAAATATATCTGTATATGGATGCTTGTAAGGATTCGGAATCCACTTTTAGCCGTAGGTGCCAATCTAATATGACAGCAAAGCGAAGCAGGTAGTTCTAAATATCACGCTGGAGGCAATGTCCTACCCTCATCACAGGTGACATACATCAGTAGATCACGAGGTCCACCGATATTCAAAAATAAAACTGCTATTTACAAAACCTTTACTATTTCAATAAGACTAGTACAGATTAAATGAACAAAATTCTAGAAATTATATATATATATATGTATATATATATATATATATATATATTCGAAATCCACTTTAAATCGTAGGCCCCGGTCTAATATGGCCTTTAGGGCGTTGAGTTGACAACTCTAACCTATAAAAAGAAAACATTTCATGTCTCGGAATCTGCCAGTAGGTAGATGGCCTTGGCCCACCCGGGGCTTTAATTCCTCAGAGTTAGTTAATTTTATATATATAAATTCTGAACACAAATGTAATTTTACTGGTAAAAGAGAAATAATTCAAATGCACTTTTTTAAGCAAATGAGTCATTTTAATCCAAAACAATAAAATGACGTTAGTTAAAGAAAAAATAAGAAAAAATACCGAAAAGAATGTATTTAAGTAACTTTCAAGTTCAAAAGGTGCTCATAATTTAACTTCTGTTTCGTGACTAATGGACTAAAAATCTCGGCTTGCGTGCTGCAACGATTCGTCACAAAGTATATTGGACAGCTATTTAAAGAATATTTTTGCTTAGTTATTTCAATGTGAAAATTCGTAATGTTGTGTTAAGTAACAACACTAATTCTCCAAGGTCATTTTCTTTCCAAATTTGGGTGTAAACTAATCAGAAATGTAAGAAACAAAGCAGAAAATTAAAATTCTTTGTTTCTACTCCGACTAATTATTTACAATAACCTTTGTAATGAGTTTATTTTTGTAACCTTTTTAATTGTTTGAAGGTCATTCTGTATACAGTTGGTAATAAAGAGCAATTGATGTGGAAAAAAAAAATTCTTCAAAAATAAAGTTTGTTTGCTATTACTAAAAATAAGCTTACTAATTTAAACGATAATTTTCTGTTTTGTGTTATTTTATTTTGAAATAAATAGTTATTGCGTGACTATGAAGGTTTCGTTAACGTATTTGTATAGAAAACGTAAATCATTACATTATTTATACTGAAAGAAAAGCGAAGATTTTAAATGGTCAAGTTTAAATATAACGATTTACACACCCAAAATTTTCAATCTTTTCATATACGCAACAGTCTTTTTTTTTTTTTTTTTTTTTATTTGACGCATATGCAGGATTCTAATTTTTAAACTATCAATTCATTAGCAATAAACTCACAGAAATAAAATATCAAGATGTACGTACCCAGGCGCACACCCAGGATTTTGACTTCAGAGTGGGCTCTACAAAAAAGTTCAACCGTTTTGTACAATAATTTCCTCAATAAAATTTAATGCAGCATAAAAGTTCAATTCAAGTTTTATGCAACAATTTACATAGTAAAAATGTATATTCTCCCAATTTATTTAATGCATGCAACGATACTAAAAATTTGTTTGACTTACGCCATATAATAACATTTTAGCTGTAGACGACGTATTCCAAGACACTATTTCTTCCCGGTTGTGACACCACAAGCTTTAGGTTCTAATCCTGGCTGGGGTATGAATGTGTGTGAATGGTTCGAATCCACGTTAAACTGCAGGTCCCGGTTTAATTAGCTTAAAGTGTACAAAAAAAAAAAAAAATGACTATAGTGCTAAACCAAACTAAATCCGGCTGTGAACTATGGGACGAAAGAGTTACAGACGTATTGACACTGATTCGCACCTTTCTATCCATCTTGTAAGACATAACAGTCATTTTTTCCTGGGGAATTCTGGGACATAGTGAGTTGTTTGCTATCAATACGTTTTGCCTTTACGGAGTGAGAAAAATTATAAATTTTATCAATTCTGCTCTATGTTTTTCCCGCTTGTAAGCATTTCCTATTGCCATATCCAAACTGTGGGATATGCAATGCACATAGAATGCTGGAAGATACAATTTTGAAATGATTTCTTATACTCCATTAAATTTTCCACTCATGGAACTTGAGATGTCCTAATACTGACTATATAAAATTTTACTTTAATTAAATTAGTAATTTTTAAGGCATTCATATATCGTATTCGTTTGGTTTGTCGTTCTACGGTCATTTTGTACATACTTTAGGTTAATTAGACTTCTTTTTTATTTACATTACGAACGCATAAAGAAAACTGTACAATTATGGATATATTAATGAGTTCCATCGGTTAATATGAAAAGCACTCCGAAGAATTTATGGTTAGCACTCTCTCTCACAGAAATAATTTATTATAAGCGGATATTATTTGGTCTTGAATATTCCAACTAATATAAGTCGCATTTTTGGCAGCTTGTTGAAAATGTATCACCAGCGTTCATTTACAGTGGATGCATTTTCTATCGAAAATTCTCCAAAATCTCATCTCTCTCCAAGAAAATTTTCTAATGCCTCTAATCTTTCCTCTGAATTCATAGCTTTGCTCTAAATTATGTTATATCATACAAATTACTAGGAATGGTTTTCGATAACTTATTTGCATTTTATAACTTATTTATTTATTTATTTATTTGCATAAATAAAATAATTTGATGTTTATCACTACTGCTACTACATTGCTAATTTTCTATAGGTACAGTGGGTACAAAAGTATTTGCACACATACAGTTTTGTTTACAATTCATAAAAAAATGCAGTAAAAGTACAAAAATGGGCATTTTAAAAACACAATAACCTTATTAATCTAAACTATTTTTAAAAAATACAATAATACAAGTAAAAAAATTTTTGCAATAAAATTAAAATATCTTACGTCAAAAAGTATTTGCACACTCAACAACTTTAGAAAATTTGCATTTTTTGCTAATTATTTGATAGTCATCCCGCAGTAAATAATATACGTAAGACGACTATAAAGGGAGGTAGTGTCGATACTTTATCAGTTGATTGTTGATTTCAATTTGTGATGGCACCTAAGAAATCTGAATTGCCGATCTCGTTGCAAGAAAAAATTGTTTCTCTTCGTGAAAATGGCCTAAGTTATCGAGAAATAGGTAAAAATGTCAATGTTTGCTTTTCAGTACATCATAAAACGTCCCAAAGAAAGAGGATCTACATCAAATAACTTGCGTTCTGGACGCCCAAAGAAACTTTCACAGCGAATTAAGCGAAAAATTATAAGAGAGGCATCAAAAAATTCATTTGTTAGTGCGACAACATTATCCGCTACATGATGTCGCTACAACATCTGGAGTTCAAATTAGTGCCCAAAGTATTCGAAATGTCCTGCACTATGTACAAATTTATGGGAGATCGCCAAGGAAAAAACCTTTTATAAATGAACGAAATAGACTAAAGAGACTCGAATTCACTAAGAAATATATCAATAAGCCAATTGATTTCTGGAAAAATGTCATATTCTCGGACGAGAGTAAGTTCAATATCTTTAAATCAGATGGCCGCAAATTAGTTTGGAGAAAGCCTTGCACTGCTTTCCATACTAAAAATGCATTACCTACAGTTAAACATGGAGGAGGCTCTGTTATGGTTTGGAGGTGCATGGCTAGCAAAGGAGTTGGTAATTTGTGTTTCATTGATGGGAATATGACAGCTCGAACCTATATGGAGGTGTTGCGAGATAACTTGCCACAAAGTGCAATAAAATTGGGTATCAGTAATTCGTTCTATTTTCAGCAAGACAATGATCCCAAGCACACTGCCGGTATAACACGAATGTGGTTGCTTTATAATGTACCCAGAAGACTTGCTACTCCACCAAAATCACCAGACTTAAATCCTTTTTAAAATTTGTGGAATTCTTTGGATTTAAAATTAAGAAAAATGAAGATTTCAAGCAAATCTGCACTTAAACAAGCTCTTATTGAAGAGTGGTCAAATATTGACCTACTGTTACAGAAAATTTAATTAAATCAATGCCAGCAAGATTACAAGCAGTAATAGATGCTAATGGAATGCATACTAAACATTAGCTATTTGAAATTTTCTTATATATTATATTTATTTTGTATTAATGCGGATGTGCAAATACATTTTGACACGAGATATTTTAATTTTGTTGCAAAAAAATTGTTATTCATATTATTGTATTTTTTTCTGTTTAATTTAGGTGATTAAACTTATTCTACTTTGGCAACACCAATTTTTGTATTTCTTAATGCTTAATTTTTATGATTTGCAAACTAAAATGTAAGTGTGCAAATACTTTTTGTACCACTGTACATACATCTATCCGTATCTATTTTTCGTACATCTTCATGATCAATGAATGAATCTTCATCAGTTTTAGTTATCATTATTATATATATAAACTAAATAAAGTGTTTTGTTTTCAAGAGAATTTTTCTTGTCTTTTGCCATTATTCTCCAAGAAAAGTTGAAAAGTGTTAAATCACAACGCATTTTCAAATTCGATTAGAATCAAATATCTTTTAAAACATTTATTGTGTAAGTCAATATGGTACATTTTAACAGTTAAATACACAAATAATTCAAGATAAGTTTTCGCAACTTTTTAGAATTAAAAATAAGAATTAGAAATAAATAGTTTTCGATTGAAGACTGAAAAAAGATTATAAATGGAGATAATTAGAAATGAGGTTTGACTAATAATACTTTTTAAAAAACAATTAAATAAATGTAATTAAATAATGTTACATATATGATTTAACTAAAAATGTATTACTTACTTTGTCGATGAGAAATACTATGAGAATACTGAGAATATCAAAATAGCCTGCTGACAGATCGATATAAAAACAAGGTTATTATAAAAAACAAGCCCATGTATTGCGAACCAAGATGAAGTAATTATCGCTCTTTGACAACCATCAATCTGGCGCCAAAACATGGATTTGGTGACCCGCTTACATTATGGTAAAATTCTATTAAGTTTGTACTCGAGGACCCATTTCGCTTATGGTGCTTATGGATCCTTTAGCACAAGTAAGACGGCCCTACCCCCTGGATGTACCTATCAAATTAACAATCCACAATTAAAAAGAATTTTTTTGTTCTTTTTCGCAAAAACCTCAATTATTATGTCGAAACATTCGTCAAAAACACTTGTAGGCTTTGTAGTTAGCATTTTGTTAGTTCCAGTGTTGAAGGAATATAGAGATTCGGACATACCCAAGAACAAATGCGCAAGTGTCTATTTGTTGACGAGCCTGGCAATTTCGCTTCAAAAATCAAATTCATTTATTTCTCGCTATAAACTGACAAACCGTAGTTGTTTGATAAATTGAATTTTCTTTCAAGAATTAAAGAATTGAATATTAGAGACTATTCATCAACTTCAACACGTCCAAAACAAATCAAAGGAGTGAGCATGCCTTGCACTGCCTTCAGAAATAAAACGCTCGAAAGATCATTCGTTTGCCTTAGAGCCGTTTTTTTTTTTATTGTTGTTGTTCAGCTTCTTTACCTCCACTGAAGTTTTCTGGGTTAGAATTTTTGGTCAAAAGTCCGTTTGTTTCCTACTAGTTGCAATCTGAATTCGAAAACCAAGCCCTCTCCTTATACAGCATCTAGATGTGATAACAATTAGCCAAATGTTTGGTTTGTCCTTGGGCTTTGCAGTCTGAACTCGGAAAACAAGCGCTTTACCTCTCCTTAAATCGCTTCTTCATTAGAAACTTTTGGCCAAACATTCATTTTTTACCAGGTGGTTGCGATCTGGACTCAAAATCTTAGCCCTTATCACACCAGAAGACCTCATATAGTCTACACCAGAGGTGGCCAACCTGCGGCCCGCCGTGAAATTTATCTCACTTTTACAAAAATAAATTTATTTTATAATTGCCAAAGTAATGAAAACCAATGTATTAAAAAAATACATTATGTGTGCTTTACAGTTTGGGAATGATGTTGGTGAGAAGAGGTCTGATTGGGCTCTGTGAATCTTTACGATCATATGAGACAGGGACCTACGGTGTGGTCCCTGGGGATTGTAAGTGTATTCCGAATCACTACAAACATCCATGGCATCGTCGGGATTCGAACCCGATACCTGTGGGACCGAGAGCCAGAGCGCTAGCCACTCGGCCATCAGGCCCCAGTCTAACATGACTGTAGAGCGTTGGGCGTAGAGCTGGTAATCCTACCCCGTAAAAAGAAAATATCTCTTATCTCCAAATCTGACAGTAGGGAAACGGCTTTGGCCCATCACGGGACTGTTGCCAATGAAAAACACGATTCTACTTATGTTATACAAATACTTTAGTTACTGTTTTTTAATTAGTTTTAAAATGTAACTTTAGTTTATTTAATATAAATTTAATGAGATAATTACAAATTATTAGAATAATCATTTTATAGATATAGATTTGTTTTCAATTTGTAATCAAAGTTTTGTCTTTTTATTTTCAATTTTTTTTAACTGGGTTTTATTCAAATTATCTGCATTATAATATAATCGATAAATAAATATCATGTTATATGTGTAAAAACAACTTACTGAAATTATATTAGAAAGAAACTTTCAAAGTTAAAAAAAATTATAACTGTTTCTCATTTTAAAAATTATACATGGAAAAAACTTTTATGTCACAATACAGTCTTCAATGTGACATTGGACATTTTCTTTTTTTCAAAACCAACATTTACTTCAACTGATCTTAGAGACAAAACGAACTTACTTTTTAACAATGCAAATTGAAACTAAATTATTTTCAGGAAACCACAAGATTCTTAAATGATGATACATTGTTAAGTATATAAATATTCTAACCTTGAATTAACCGCAAAAATAATCACAAACGTACATAAATTCTTTTTGCAAAATTTTAATGCTATAGTCCATCAATGATACGAAAAAAATAAGACAATTCAAAAATGATTTATCAAAAATTACCGATTACTACAACACATTTGGAATTTAATGGAATTGCGGATTCTTTGGCGAAGAACGCCAGAAGTCTGGATCAGACTACCATTCCTACTTCCCTTGCAGATGAAAATTCTTTGGCAAAATCTAAATTTATCATTCCTTCTAAGATCCAAACTAAATACCAAATTACAAAACTAAATGTCGACAGAAAAACAGCTACTACTACTCTCGCAAGATTAAAGATGGCGCACTACAGAAACATAAAAATTTCTGCTGATGGTGTTAAAAAATTCCAAAAAAATGTGGCAACTTTCCTGATGTCGAGCTTACTCCTCATCATCATGTCTTTGATTGCCCAGCTGTTGCAGCCACTCTCTGGACCATCCCTAGAAAAAGGATTTATACCCCGAGCTGGCAATCAACATAGTCAGTATTATTCGGGAGCATCACGATATTTGATTTTCTTGTACTCTTCAGGGGACACAACAACAGTACAATTTATTTAATAAATTTATAAAATATTTAAGGAGATGTGTTTTTCAGCAACTTATTAAATTATTTGAATATTTCTTTCAACTCATGAAAATTAATCAATCATTTCTATTTGTGTTTAACATTTACAAATCCGTATTTTTTCAGTACACCAGAAATTTCAGGAATAACGGATTTATACAAAATTTCTTCCTTCGTTAAATTGTTGAATTAACTTCTTCATAAAATTATTTAAAGGTCGTAAAGGATCTATTGTTTAAAGGGATTCTGAACCACTACAAGCATACGTGGCACCGCCAGGATTCGAACCGAAAACTAGTGGCACCAAGCGCTAGTCACTCAGCCATCAATCCCATATTTAGGAACTACTTTATAAAATATTTAAAGTCTATTATATATTGGTTTGGTTTGTCGCTCTGCGATCATTTTGTGCACACTTTAGGCTAATTAGATTGGGACCTACAGTTTAAAGTGGATTCCGAACCCTCACAAACATCCCTGCCACGGCCAGGATTCGAACCTGAAGCCTGGGTTAAAAAAAGAGAAAGCACTAGCCAATTGGCCATCAACACGCCAACTATATATTGGATTCTGGCTAGAAAAGTGTTGCAAATCAATAGATTTCTTAAGCAAATTAAAGATATATTGAGTTGAGGTACATCTGGAGCATTTACCATTAATAATGCAGAGATTGTGAATTTCATCAACAAGGACCTTCAATAAATAGCTTCGATTCGTAAATCATAAAAGCGCATCCTTGTGTAAATCATCCATAACCAGCAACATTAATTAACGAAAATCTTCCTACTTTATAAAAAAAAAAAAAAAAAATTTTTAAATTATCACCTGAATTGGGGTTCAAATATTACGACAGAATAATCAGAGAGACAAAAATACAGTCGACTTCCTCAATGGTGTAATTGAAGACTTCACCAGCATTATTCATCAGAAGGTGTAAGATGTCCGAACCTATTTCTATTTTCACCTATAAAACCTTACAGATTTCTTAAGTAAATTAAAGATATTTTAGTCCAAATATATCTGGAGCGTTTTATCATTAACAATGTAGAGACTGAGAAACTCATCAACAAGGGTTGTCAGCCCTACGCCCTTACATTCATAGTAGATAGGAACCTACTGCTTAAAGTGAATTCCGAACCACTACAAGCACCCAACGCATCGCCGGGGCTCCAGCACAAACACTGTGGCGCCAAGCGCCAGAGCGCTAGTCACACAGCCATCACGCTCATATTCAAGAACTACTTTATAGCATATCTAAAGTCAGTTATACATTAAAGTCTGGCTAGATAAATGTTGTGAATCAATATATTTTTAAGAAAATTAAAGATATATAGAGTTGAAATATATATGGACCGTTTTATCATAGATTGACAAACTAATCAACAAGGATTTGTCACTCATCCATCAGCCCCATATTTAGGAGCTGCTTTATAAAGCATTTAAAGTCAATTATGTATTGTATTCTGGATAGAAAAATATTACAAATCAAGACATTTCTTAAGCAAATTAAAGATATATTAAGTTGAAATGTATCTGGAGAATTTTACCATAGACTGACAAACTGATCAACAAGGATTTTTAATAAATAGCTTCGATTCGTAAATCATAAAAAACATATCCTTGTGTAAATCATCCATAATCAACAAGATTAATTAACAAAAGTCTTCCTACTTTATTAAAAAAATTATTTCAAATTATCACCTGAATTGAGGTTCAAATATCACGACAAAATAATCAGAGAGACAAAAATACACTCCACTTCCTCAATGATGTAACCGAAGACTTCATCAGCATTATTCATCAGAAGGTGTTGGATGTCCGAACCTATTTCTATTCATTCACCTATACTATAAAACGTGCTTTTTGTGTTAATTAAAAAATTCCTCAACCAACAAGTTAGAGAACAAGACAAGGCATCATCAGGCAGAGTTTAATTTTTATCAATTGAACTCTTTTTTTTCTTTTGTCTTTATTTTGTTTCTCCCATTGCACAACCAGAATTTGATACGTTTCTTCTGTAATTTTTCAACTGTTTATTTCTTTATTTTATTTTTTTTTTATTTCATTGGCTTCCACTTGTATCTGTTGGCACATTTCTCCGATGACCTAGACTCGAAGTTCGACTGAGTTAAAGCCTCGACCTAGAGATGGATGACTAGAGTCGACGTCGTCAAGGTCATATCGCATCCTTGGCCATGATAAAATAACTCTCGGTGGTTAGGTATGCACACGGCCTTGCTTTCAGGGGATTATCATCCTTTCTTCCCTCCAGCCATTTTGCCGCGGGATGAACTGCCGAATTTCGAACGCAACAGGTTCTCATTTCGAACAGGTTACTTTCCTAGCTTTGTTTGCTAACTCTTCGTGCTTTGTATTTGATTCAGAAAAGAGTTGTTCATATTAGTAAACAAATGAAACAAATTTAATTTAGCAGTGTGGACATCTGAAAAATCTTAGCAAGTATTAAGACATTTTAATTCAAGGACGAATTTTGATTCAACTTTCACGGCACAAGCTTGAATGCAATATGTCGTGTCTTGTATTTGATTATACATATATATATATATGGTAGATGGGATTAATCCGGTGATTATGCATAATCACCGATTACTCCCATTCATCGTAACACACACACACACGCACACACACACACACACACACACATATATATATATATATATATTTGAAGGAATTCGAAATATATAATTTCGGCTTATGTGTGGTATGGGTTATTGCGAAATTCTTTGTGGTTAATGTGCGTAGTTGGGAAGAAGTTTTAGTGTGTTGTTCTTAAGTACAAGTTAGTGTATATTTAAGGGTTTAAAGCTTAAAGTTGTGTAACAACATCATAGTAGTTGAAGATAGAATTATGGTTTCTTAAATATTAAGTATACTATAATAGTAATAATTTCGAATTACCGAAAAGTGTCTATAATACTGACAATAATTTTAGTTCTTCTATTCCGATTATTTTATAAAAATAAAAATTTAAGCTAAATATGATTAATAAATGCTTTAATATTTAATAGATTGCAAATAAAAATAGACTGTTTTATTGTATATTAAAATATTTATGCATTTTTTATTCTATAGTCAATTCTGAACTTATGGTTTTTGCCTACGTAAGTAGATACCTTTTTCATTTCTTTATCTATTTTTATTAAATATATCTAACTCAAAAAAAAAAAAAAAAAAAAAAAAATTCAATTCAATTCAACAATTGATTATTATTGCTATTAGAAAATATTGAATGCTCAAAAATTAATCAGATAATAAAGCATTTTTCTTTTTTATTATTAGATATTTACAAACAACAGGAAGTTTTTTAGTATAACAACCCCACGGTCGGCCAAGACTATCTACCAGATTCCAACACATTCGATTTCAACGATCTTTTAAAACAATGTTTCTTCTGAATTAATTTTGTTACTAAATTATCTAATAATTACTCAATTATTTTGTAAATCAATATTATATTTTAAAAACCTCATGAAAGAAATCGAAAACCAAAATTGGAAGTGATCAAGGACACAAAAAAGTTCCGTTTCCCAAAACAAATACCCATATATTTTATGAGTAAAAATCCCAAAATTTATATTGGTAAATTTATAGAAACAGAGTTTCCCATACATGTAAGTAGTGCCTACAACCTACACTAGCAAATACCCCACAACTAGTCCAATATATTTATTTATACGAGTCTCATTAAATGCTGCACTACTCTAGGACTCTGCGGTAATAGGATGTTTAAAGAGATTGCCCATCTCTCATGTCAAATGAAGTGAAATGCATAAAGTTACTGAATCACAGTGGAAATGCGAGAAATCTGGCTACTCAAATAATGCAAATTTAATTAATTCGTTAATTAATCAAAACTGTAAATATGAGAACATTTTGAATTACCGATAGAAATCTATTTTGTGAGGAATCATAATTCCTCTCTAAATGGACATTTTGGTATTGTAGAATCATTAAATTTGATCCGACAGGATATATCTTTCTTAATCTAATAAGTATTTAAGAGATAAAATATTTTTGGTTTCAAAACTTGTTTGTACTTTAAGCAACTCAAAACAATAACAAATATAATTGCTTTATTTTTTCCGTGTTACTATAGATTTTTTTTTCTACTTTAGCGCAAACTATTTAAAGAATTTAATTTAAAAACAAAATGCACAACTAAATAATAAATAACTAAAGAATTCCAAATGGTTTCTTTCTTTTTTTTTTTTTTTTTTTTTTTTTCGATACATCTCCTTTTCATTTTGAAAAACATTGTCTTTGCTTTCACCAAGCGATCTTTTTGAACAATTTTACATTAATTTTTCTTTTGAATTAATTTAGTTATTAAATTATTTAATAATTATTCAATTATTCTGTAAATAAATATTAGGTATAAAAATAAAAAGCTCGTGAAAAATATTTGAAACTAAAATTGAAAGTGGTCAAGGATACGAAAAATCCCGATACCATATTTTTTATGGGTAGAAATCCCAAAATTTATGTTAGTAAATTTATAGAAACAGAGTTCCCCCAAAAAATAGTACCTTGGGTCGTAACCACCCCAAAACTAGTCAAATATATTTATTTATAAGAGTCTCATTAAATATTGCGCTACTCTAGGACCCTGCGGTAATAGGACATTTAAAGGGGATTGCCTGTCTCTGATGTCAAATGAAATGAAATGTATAAAGTTACTGAATCACAGTTGGAAATGCAAGAAATCTGGTTATTCAAACAATGGAAATTTAATTAATTCGTTAATTAAGCAAAACTGTAAATATGAGAACATTTTGAATTACCGATATAAATCTATTTTGTGAGGAATCATAATTCCTCTTGGAATTTATTTCTCTAAACCATGGGTGGCCAACCCAAATGATCTTGCGGGCCACTTTGGAAATGCATCATAACTCATATGGAGGCATATAAAATTATATATCCCCATGTTAGATTTAGATTCTCTATAGACATTTTTTTTTGGAGTGAAAATTGAAACATAATGAGTTAATATTATTGTGTTTACTATTATTCTTACATGTGACCATAGATAATATCATAATAATGATTACTAAACGTACATTGTAAAGAAATATATAACACTAAAAATGAAATATAAAAATATATAAATATAAACGAAATAAAAAAAAAATGAAATCATTTAAAAATATTTATTTCACTAGTGCGATATTTGTGTATCACTTCTTTCACTTAGTTTTTGCAAATCGATCTCAATTTGGATATTTGGCTCGTAATTGGTGTTTCAGGTTAGCGTCCGTTCTGTTTGAACGTATTTTGTGTTTGGTCAATTTCATTTTAGAAAAAAAAAAAAAAAAAATTCGCAGGTATAAGTTGAACCAAAAGCTCTAACAACTTCAACTAAGAGTCTGATTTGTTCTGCTATCAACAATCAACTGGGCGTATCTAGGAATGGTCACTACATCACTGCCGTCACTTAAAATGAAACATAGACCCTCTTATATTAGATGCCACAAGATACACGAGCATCATAAGTTCGCAGAATATAATTTAATTAATCTGCGAACTCATAACTGTAAACTCATAAATAAAACAGGCAATGTCTGTCATATATTTGCAAGAATATTATTTTCAGATAAAAGTTAATTTTTCTCATAATTTCGATAGTTAATTTTTGAATATAGGGTAGCACACGTAATGTATTTTTTAATACATTGGTTTCCACTGCTTGGCCATTATAAAATAAATATATTTTGTATTATATAAAGTGTGATAAATCTTACGGGCCGGAAAAATATTCAAGACGGGTCGCGGGTTGGCCACCCCTGCTCTAAACGGACATCTTGATATTGTAGAATCATTAAATTTGATACGACATTTAAATATCCCTTTCTTGACCAATCAAGTATTTTGGAGATAAAATATTTTTTTGCTTCAAAACTTGTTTGTGTTTTAAGCAACTCAAAACAATATCAAAATATAATTGCTTTATTTTGTCCGTGATACTGTAGATTTTTTTCCCTACTTTAGCGCATACTATTATGAATAATTATATACCAATGGATTATAATTCTTACATAGAATCATTTGATTAATGATCTTTATCATAATTTATGGTGACAGGAATTAATGGCTTTTTAATTAATATTTATCAAGCAGTGAACTGTCAGTTGATAACATCAAACAATTATTGATAGTTGATCCTAATATCACAGAGCCACAAGTTAGGTGTCTATTGATGATGATGTTGTGTTTAGATCAGGGATGTTAAATCTTTTAAATTTCTTGTACCACACCAGTAGGAAAAAAAAACTGTCTGGGGTTATTGGTAAAATATATGAATTTAATAACTTTAAAGCAGTAAATAATATACAATCTAAAATATCTGCAATAATAAATAAGCAAAAATTCTCACACCGTAACAATTTTGTGTGTGTGTGTGTGCGAAGTAAGGGTTTTTTTTTTTTTTTTTTAAATCATCGAATAAATCAGCAATATCGTATAAATAAAAGTAAAACACGACGATAAATATTTAAATAAAATAAAATTATAGGACTTTTTATAAACACTTATATGCTATAAAATGTTTTTATACATAGTTTTATAAATTAGTATAAAAATAATGTTAATAAATATTATTTATACATATATCGTTACATTTCGGCCTGTACTAGATCTATAACGGCTTCAAGAAGAGAGCCACTTTCAGGTTCATGGGGACACTAAAATTTTTATTTACAATTACTGTGTATACATGTATAAATACATCTCTGGGTTACTATACAAAGAAATGAAAATTAAAGTATTAAATTTGATCACAAGTGCACTCCAAGATCGGAAATTTTCATTCTCGAGTCTACGTCAAATCTCAAAACACGTGGTCAGCGGCAGACCTTAATTATCACACGGCAGACCTAATTATCACATTAAACCACAAGGGCCTCACTTTGGAAACAGGTGAAACTCTGGTCTGTTCTGTCACTTCAGAGAAAAAAAAAGGGAAAAGCAACACTTTTATCGACTCGTCGCAGAACTCTCTTCTTCTCCAAAAAATCTTCCCTTTAAGAAAATCCGTCAAGAGGGCGGGGGCGGGTCAGCTTCCCTCACTTTTCATTGGAGTAGACATCTTCTCAGCTCATGATCTATCACCAATCACGATGGAACAACTCAGTGTAGTCCATATTCCATTTGCAATTGTTTCGAACTGTGAATGACACACAGACTATAGCTAATTTCATGAGTTTCATTATACATGACACTGAATATCTACTATCAGATTTGAGTGGCAGGTTGTTCTCATTAGCAAAAAACACTAATTGCATGCAATATAACTGCCCACACAACTGCTTATCTGCTGTCAAATTTGAGTAAGGGGTTGTTATTATGTACTTGTCAAAGAATATACATTCCTCTCTCCGGGGAATGAAATGTCACAATTATTCCCCTGGTAAAATGGTACAATATATATATTTATACAATATTGAAACATAGACCGAAAATTCCTTGCATTGGACTCTGTAGGGTGTGAACCTCCCAAATGTCCCTTCCCTAGAGGTTATAGCCATACAATGTGACAATGTAACACCTCCTATCATGCACTCTGAGTAACTCTAAATCTGCCACGTGTCTAATAATCTGGTATTGAATAACTTCATGTAATCTTGATGTTGGAAAGCAACATGTAAGTATTAATTATCATTATGAATTTTGAAAAACATGCATCATACATACAAATCTCAATTTTTGAAAGAAATTTATATAACAAATTATAACTATTCTGAAATTTGTGGTTAGTATGATAATGTACTATTTAAAAAAAAAATGATGAAATAAAGCATAAAATGTTGTTAATATCTAATTGTAATTAACATTTTTATTATTGTAGAAAAACAATTAATTAGTTAAAGGAAAAAACTATTATCATACACACACACACACAAAAGCAAATAGATAATAAATTCTGTCAAATTATTCTAAAAATAGAATTAAAAAAAAAGAAATAAGAAACAATTTATTTTAAAATAATATTATAAATTACCTTTTCAACAACTCTTTTCAAGAATCGTATGCTATTGGAATGTTGTTAATTTACACACACACATACAAAAAAAAAAAAAAAAAAACATATTGAGAAAATAAAAATAATTCAGAACTTCTGATCAAAATCATATAAAAAATATAAGACTGAGAGATTTAAATCTTTTTCTTAGATTTATAATTTTTTTTGTTTGGTAAAATGAAAAAAATTTACTAATGAATTATTTTTCTTATTTAACTAAACAAAATTACAACTTTTAAAATCAAATTAGCCGTGAAACAAAATTAAACATTCTGAAACTACATTAATTAAAAAATTTTCATTTGTATATATGCTGTAAATTATTTGTAAATATTTGAATAAACGAGATGAAAAATAATTTCTTATTTTTTTAAGTAATATAAAAAAAAAATTTAAATAATTAGTTAAATTAGTTTATTAGTTAAAATAATAAAAAAATTGTGTTTACGATCATATATAATTATTATTTTATTTTTATTATGGTTTTTTTTTTTTTACGTTTTTTATTTAATTGCTTTATTTAATTATTTATTTATTTTCAATGCTGTTCTAATAAAATTTATCTTTTGTGATAATTTTCTCTGAATTCCTTTGTAGATTTTTTAAATTAAATTTAACGAAAATTAATTAAGGTTATTTAATTAAGATATACATATTTTTAAAAAATGTAAAAATACAGAGACCACCAAAAGTGTTTATATACTTTAAAAATTTTGTAGGAAATGTGGAACTGAATGTGGAATCCTGGAACTGAATTCGAATATATAAAGTACAATATTTTCATATCATCTTCGTATGATTTTAAATAAAAACGAACAGTTTTTTTAAAAATATTGATTCATTTTCTTTTATAAAAATGAAACTCCAAGGGAAAAACAACAACAAATATTTATCGTTCATTGAAACATTTCCGGATAAATTCGTAAATAAAATAGTTATCTGTAGCTTTTTTATTATCACATTTTGGTGACATTTAAAAATCGTTTGCTTGTTTATTTCGTTCTATTCTATTTATTATTTAAAAATTGGCTTATAGTTATTAGAGAATAACGAAGAGCATATCAAAATCGATTATTTTTCATCATAGTAGTGGTAAATTAGTTAAGAATATAAATAAATTAGTAAATTTACCTCATTCTACAGAGCTGTATATGATAAAACGGTTTAAAGAAGAAAATTTGATCGAAAACAATGTAAGAAAATTTGATACTACTGCTACATAGTTTACTACGAAGACCTTCGTGAGGTAAAATTTTTGTTCCTTTTTGAATTTAAAAAAAAAAAAGTTTTAATATGTTCTTAAAATGTTTAATGTAGTTTTGCTAAGAAACAATTATAAATACTATTGTAAAATTGTCATTCTGAAATAATAATTTTTATTAACGGATAAAGCATGAAATTTGTGTGTTAGAAGACTTTTGGGAGCCACTGTAAATAATTTAAAAATAAGGGTCAAAAATCGATTCGCCAATGTTTAAAAATTTGAGCAAAAGCATATTTGATATATATTCGAGCATATATAAATATATAAGCATATATTTTATTGATTTAAATTTATCGTATTAATTAAATTAAATATTGCAAATTATTTCGATACTTTTAGAAAATATTTATTGTACTATAAAAAAATAATTTTAATTATTTACCATTTTTTTTTTGATATTGTTTCAAAATAAATAACTTTTCTGAATTTTTTTTATTTTTATTTATTTATTAATATGGGGTTTCTTTCTTTATTTTTTATTTTTTCTTTATTTTTTTAAGTTTCATTTTATTACATTATGTATAAATTCAAAGGCGACAATCAATTAAACGCTAATAATTAATTAAAAAATATAGGACAATTTGCTTAAAAAAAAAAAAAACATCCTCCCGGCGGGGAATCGAACCCCGGTCTCCCGCGTGACAGGCGGGGATACTTACCACTATACTACCGAGGATAATGGACACCTGCCGAAACCCGGGATCGAACCAGGGACCTTTAGATCTTCAGTCTAACGCTCTCCCAACTGAGCTATTTCGGCACATCCTTTGTTAGGTAGATAACAAAAGTAAAAATGAGACCCTCATATTGACCTCGAGAGCTTAAATAAAACTACAAAAATAGTTGAACTATTATTAATTTATTTCAAAGAGCGTTGGCGTTAATGCATGCATCGAACCTTTAATATTCTAAATAAATCCTGTACGACGGAATAACGTTAATAAAACACAAATCTTAAAATAAACAATAAAATGGATCACACTTTTTCTATTCATGGTCATAAATTGTCTATTAAAAGTTATATTATCTGAAAAAGAAGAATTACATCGAAATATAATATATCGATTAACTTTCTTCACAAATATTGATCCAGTAGGTATCTTTTTTTTAGGATTAGTACTGCAGAACATTCTCAAAGTTATGAACCTGACAATGTTCTCAACGTTGATAATATAGACTCTTTTTAAGATCTTAAATGGTTAAAACCTTTCGTTTAAAGCAAGAAAAAATGCATAGAGGAAAAAAAAATAAAGCTCCTTTTATGATTAATGTTAGGAGCAAATATGTATAAATCTGAGAAACTGATGCCCATGTGATTGAAACATTTTATGCCTGGATGTTACGAAAATTGCAAATCTTTAACAGATGACAGTAGACATATAAGATAAAAGCAGTTATGAGACAGGATTGATATTTTTAAAAATAAAATAGGAAAGTTGTAGTATTGCATTCCTTCCTCAAAACAGTACATGATTATCACAGTCTTTAGATCAAAGAAATCCGAAATTTTAATGTTAACTGTAGATAGCTTCTGTTCTGATGATCTCTAATGCAATTACTGCTGTATAATGCTGCTAAATATAATGATCCATAATGCTTATGATCGCTGATGATCTTTAATGCAATTACTGATTATCTCTAATGATTTCGATGATCTCTAGACTTATCTCTAATAATCTCTGATGAAAAATACAATTACTGATTTTCTCTAATGATCTCTGATGGTCTCTAGCAATTACTGATTATCTCTAATTATCTCTGCTATTATTGCTTAATACTGCAATTACTGCTAAAATATGCTGTCCAAAAATAACCTTATCATCTCTAATACAATTACTGATTATCTCTAATGATCTCTAATACAATTACTGCTATATAAAACTGCAATTACTGCTAAATACAGCCTGAGTAAAAACTTTTTAGGGCCAGTAAAAATTTTGAGAAAATGTAAAATGAAATAAAAAGGGATTCAAATAATATTAATTATTAATGTTCATTGATAAGAAATAAATGCTATAAACATAATTTGTAAATACATAATTATGAGAAACATATTTACAAAGTTAGTATTTCTGCCTGAGTAAAAACTTTAAGGCCACCAGTCATTTTTAAAAATAAATATAATCGTGTAATTACCATTGCAACTACTAGCTTGTGACAACGCTGCAATTTTCATATTTGTCACACGTTTCTTCGAAGTATTGGTGATCTTTGTGAAGATGGCGAAGGGTAAGAAGTTAACTGATCGTGAAAAGAGGACAGATCGAAGCTTTGACTTCAACAAGAATGAGTAGTCGTGCTATTGCGATAAAGATAGGAAGATCAAAGACTGTAGTCATGTTTTAAAATTGAAAGACAATTATGGTAAAAAGAATACTGGGGGAAGACCTAAAGCTTTGTCCTCGCGTGATGAAAGAAGAGTTTGCCAACTTGCATCTACTGGAAAGTACTCAACCAGGAAACTGATTCCGACGACAGGTTTAAAAGTTTGTCAAAAACGATTTATAACACAATTAGAAGGTTTGGAAGGTACACTTACACAGCAAAATTGACTAAGCCTCAGTTACTGCAGAGACACAAAAATAGAGCGTTTGAACTTTAGCCAGAAAGTCATGACCTGGGACAACCAATGGATGGAAATTATTTTTCTGACGAAAAAAAATGATTTGGATGGACCAGATGGCTGGAATATCTACTGGCATGATATAAGAAATGAAAAAGAAATATTCTCCAAGCGCCAATTTGGTGGAGGGTCTGTCATGACTTGGGGCTGTTTTTCTTAAATGGTGTGGACTCAAATGCATTCGTCTCAGGTAGAATGAATTCACAAGATATCTCATCTTTTGGCAATACTAAATGTCTTGCTGGAGAAAATTGGATATCAGCAAGACAATGCTATCCATTCGAGTAACAGCACAAAAAATTGGTTCCAAGTCAACAATGTTGAAACTGTGAAATGGCCAGCTAGATCACCTGAACTCAACCCAATCTAGAACCTTTGGGCTGACTTAGCAAGAAGAGTTTATGCAAATAGGAGACATTTTACATCAACAACAGAGCTGAAATCTACTATCGCAGATGAATGGTATAAAACCGAACCCACCCTTTGTCAAAAACTCGTTTCATCCATGAAAACAAGAATATTTGAAGTAATTCGAAGTAATGGCTCCTACACAACCTTCTAAAGAATTTGTAATATGTAATTTTCTATGTTGGCCTTAAAGTTTTTACTCAGGCTCAAATATTCATCTGTGTGTCTGTAATATTTTCTTAATAAAATATTTGCAAATTAATTTTTCTACTTTTTACTTTTATTTAAGCTCAATAATTATCAATCAAAGGGTATTTTAATTCCTCAGTTTAAATGTTTCCATTTTCTCAAAATGTCTACTGGCCTTAAAGTTTTTACTCAGACTGTATATGCATTATATGTACATATATGTTCAAAAAGAAAATGTCAAATGTATGCATTAAATGCAATTTTTCACATATAGACTACAGTTGGAATATCTTGTTCCAGAAGAATATTCAAAATTTCTTTCGACATGTTGGTTTCAGTAATCTTCTAGAAAAGGAAATATTTATCAGAAGAAGCTGATAAAAGTATTCCTTTGTCTCAACTTGCACACAAAACCTGCTGAAATGTGGTCCTGAAATACCTAATGAAAATCTCTATGCGAGAGCTAATGACGATCTAGCTGCTGACAATGAAGTTTCTATATTATATATTGCTCTAATGCATTAAATCTGAATAACAAAGAAAACTGCAATGAAGATGACAGCGTATGTGAAGAAAAATAACGTCAATACACTGAAAGAATGCATTTTTTCGTAAAAAATAGAATATTTAATTAACTAAATATTACAATTTTATTCTTATTTTTAAATTTATATAATAAAATTTTAAATATATATTATTTTTTATATATAAAAATTTTATGTTTTTTAAAAGTAATATTAAAAATTATTGAAGTACAACATAAAAATATTGTCCTCCCCGGCGGGGAATCGAACCCCGGTCTCCCGCGTGACAGGCGGGGATACTTACCACTATACTACCGAGGATAAGGACCAACTGCCGAAACCCGGGATCGAACCAGGGACCTTTAGATCTTCAGTCTAACGCTCTCCCCCAACTGAGCTATTTCGGCACATTGCACCAACCATTGAAATTTTTCCTTATCTAAATAGTCTAAGATTAGAAATGCGAGTGCATTTATAAAGTTGATAAGTTCGAAGCATATTGGAATGTTTTATATCATGTTTTATTTTATGATGAAAGCAAATTTAATACTTTTGGTTCAAATGGGCGTATAAATATATGGAGAAAATATACGGAGAATTAAAAAAATTAGGATCTTAACCCCGAGAACTTAAGTATAACAGTAGCATAGCTTAGAAGTTCAGTTAACATCAGGATTAGGCAGTTTGATATTTATTGATAGTATAATGAAACATATCCTTTATCTAAATACTTAAAACAATTAAAGATTATCAAGCCAAAATTTGGATATTCTAAATCCTCTTGTTTTATTTTATTTATTATTTTTTTTTTTAACGTATAAAATATAATATATTTTGGGGGAGCAAGATTTTTCGTGTCCTTGACCACTTTCAATTTGCGAACATTTTCACTAAAATCTGTAATATATATTTTTTAAATTTCTTAAACGAGCTTCTTTATACGTAATATTTATTAATTTTATGTCGGCCCATCCTATTACAATTGTTTTCTTTGGTTTTTTGTAGTGTAACAAACTTTTTACATATAATATTTATTTATGAAATAATTAAGTAATTATTAAACAATTTGGCAAAAAGAGAAAAATCTTTATAAATAAATTATTGATAAAATCATATTGTTAGCAATGCTTCAGATTAATGATAATAAATAAATTCAAATCATTTGTATTATGTACCCATGCATAGTTATTATTTATTCTAAACTGATTAATATAATTTGAAAATGCTATTCTAGCTTTCCTTTAATAAATATAATAGAAAATAATTATTTTTTATATTTTTTAATATTAAAGAAAACAGAAAATAAATTATTTCTTCGTGGAATATAAAATCAACTTAAATTCCACAATGAGGTAGTTTTAAAAATGGATATAATATAAGGGGCTATCAAAAATTATAATTCAAATTTTAAACGGTTTGTTCAGATATATATAATTGGATATTAATTTGCTGCCAAAATTTAATGTTGCTAATAATCAGAAAATACTTTCTATTTGCAAATTAATAACTGCTATCTACTTAAAAACAAATAATTTATTAAAAGAAAACAATTTTAATAAATCGATCTACATATATCGATAAATTAAAAAAATGAAATGGAACGCAAAAATGTATAGTTTTTAACAATGAATATTATTTTGTAACAATTTGCATTCAGAATTACATTAATAAAATAGATGTCTAAAAATAATATACAGAATGGAATATTTTAAGAGATTTTAAAAATTAACTTTAAAAATTTTAAAAATTCAGAAGAAAACTTAATGTATAATTGTTCTAAAAAGATCGTCTGGTGAAAGCAAAGACCATTTTATTTCAAAAGAAAATGGGATTTTTCAAGAAAAAAAAATCGTTTGGAATTCTGTAATTTTTTTATTTTTTAAGAGTGATGTTATGCTTTTTATTCTTACATTAAATTCTAAATTTTATGGGTAATCTGTATATCGACCCATGCGATTACAATTATTTTCTTTGATTTTTTTATAGTGTAGCGAGTTTTTTCATACATAATATTTATTTACAAAATAATGGAATAATTATTAAATAAATAGTAAAAAAGTTAATTCAGAAGAAAAATAAATGTAAAATTTTTCTAAAAGATCGTCTGATGAAAGTAAAAGATACTAATTTTATTTCAAAGTGAAAATTAAATTACTCAAGAAAAGAAAATCATTTGGAATTCTATAGTCTTTATATTTTTTAAGATTGTTGTTATGTTTTTTACATTAAATTCTAAATTTTATTTATCTGTATATCGCTCAGCCGATTATAATTTTTATTTTTATTTATTTATTTTTTTTATCATTTTTTCACTTTCAAATAATTATTCATTCCTCCCAACCATTTTCTGATATGATAAATGTAAATACTGATATATTCTTGCAGTCTACTGCTTACTCGGTACTTGTGTTTGTTCTCATCTAATTTCTTTTTATTTATTTTTTTCTTTAAATTTTTGCCTGGATAGTTAAGTGCTGAGATAGCTTTTAAGTGTTACTCTTCCTTGACAATATCTAATGTTTAACGATATGAGATAAGAAACTTTTTTTTCATAAAAAGTAAAAACCAGATTGAACAGCTTGAGAATTACGTAATAATCGAGTTAAGAAATTCTTTGGCTTCTTTTAGATTGAGAGAGAGTCCTAAAAGGATAAAAGTCGTAAATTTGCGGTGAAAAGTGACCCAGTAAATACTTTTGGACGAATTACGAGTAGCAGATGAAAAGTTTAAAATTATAGTATCAGAAGAATAAAACATAAGTTAAGCTGGTTTATTTTATTTTTTTTTTTATGGCTTACAATGTC